>JAPDNY010000005.1:117013367-117095867 GCA_029375565.1 Gekko gecko
TATATATGTCTATCTGTTGTATTGTAGTCTTTCAGCTTAGAGAGATCCTTTTGGAACTATTTCACACGGTCACTCAATTGTTCATTCTGACTGCAATTCACTTATAAATGAGTTAGATAATTGGGGGCCCACTCCCTACTTCTCCCCTTGTGAAACTTTTCAAATTTAGTACTACCTGTTCTTCTTAAGCATCTGCACTTTATGCGATAAATTGTTTGAAACGTTGCAGAAACAGTGATGAAGAACTTTGACAAACTTTCTCAGAATTCATGCTTGCTGAAATGGGATCCAAGAACTAGTGAGAGGCCTAATGGGATTTTAGACTTTTTCACAGCAGTAGAATTTTGACTTGGATTCAGCAGAGAATTTCCAAAAACAGAAAGGAAGGACAATTTTTGTTGTTTTTTCCCCTCCTACTGCTGACCTCCTATTACCTCTTGTTTTAACGTAAAAAGCCGCAATAGCAACATAATAAAATGATTAAAATTAAGCTAGTAATAGTAATGAATTAGTAGAATTAAATAGATAAGCATCTGAATCAGATTGCGATAACAAGAGAGGAAGTCCTCCGACTGATGGACAATTTAAAAACTAATAAATCACCAGGCCCGGATGGCATTCATCCGAGAGTTCTGAAAGAACTCAAATGTGAACTTGTGGATCTCCTGACAAAAATATGTAATCTTTCTTTAAAATCTGCCTCCATTCCTGATGACTGGAAGGTAGCTAATGTCACTCCCATCTTTAAAAAGGGCTCCAGGGGAGATCCGGGAAATTACAGGCCAGTCAGTCTGACATCGATACCGGGTAAGTTGGTGGAAACTGTTATTAAGGAAAGAATTAGTAGGCACATTGATGAATAAAAACTATTGAGGCAGACTCAGCATGGGTTCTGTAAGGGAAGATCTTGTCTCACTAACCTGTTAGTGTTTTTTGAGGGAGTGAACAAACATGTGGACAAGGGGGACCCAATAGATATTATTTACCTTGACTTCCGGAAAGCTTTTGATACAGTTCCTCATCAAAGGCTCCTAAGTAAGCTCAATAATCATGGGATAAAAGGACAAGTCCTCTTGTGGATCAAAAACTGGCTTATAAATAGGAAACAGAGAGTGAGTATAAATGGGAAACTTTCTCAGTGGAGGGTGGTAAGCAGTGGGGTACCACAGGGATCAGTACTCGGTCCGATGCTTTTTAACTTGTTTATTAACGATTTGGAATTGGGAGTAAGCAGTGATGTGGCTAAATTTGCAGATGACACAAAGTTGTTCAGGGTGGTGAAAACCAGGGAGGATTGTGAGGCACTCCAAAGGGATCTGTTGAGGATGGGTGAGTGGGCGTCAACGTGGCAAATGGGGTTCAATGTGGCCAAGTGCAAAGTGATGCACATTGGAGCCAAAAATCCTAAATATAAATACACGTTGATGGGGTCTGATCTGGCAGAGACGGACCAAGAGAGAGATCTTGGAGTCGTAGTGGATAACTCGCTGAAAATGTCTACACAATGTGTAGCTGCAATAAAGAAGGCCAACGCTATGCTGGGAATTATTAGGAAGGGAACTGATAACAAATCAGCCAGTATCATCATGCCCCTGTATAAATCATTGGTGCGACCTCATTTGGAATACTGTGTACAGTTCTGGTCACCACATCTCAAAAAGGATATTATAGCATTGGAAAAAGTGCAGAGAAGGGCAACTAGAATGATAAAAGGGTTGGAACACCTTCCCTATGAAGAAAGGTTAAAATGCTTGGGGCTCTTTAGCTTGGAGAAACGACGGCTGAGAGGTGACATGATTGAGGTTTATAAGATTATGAATGGGATTGAGCAGGTTGAGAAAGAAGTACTTTTCTCCCTTTCTCACAATACAAGAACTCGTGGGCACTCTATGAAATTGCTGAGCAGTCGGGTTAGAACAGATAAAAGGAAATACTTCTTCACCCAAAGAGTGATTAACATATGGAATTCACTGCCACAGGAGGTCGTGGCAGCTGCAAGCATGGACAGTTTCAAGAGGAAATTAGATAAACATATGGAGCAGAAGTCCACCAGTGGCTATTAGCCACAGGGTATAGATGGGAACTCTCAGTCTGGGGCAGGTGATGCACTCTATTCTTGGTGCTGGAGGGGGCAGCAGTGGGAGGGCTTCTGGTGCCCTGGCCCCACTGCTGGACCTCCTGATGGCACCTGGTATATTTTGGCCGCTGTGTGACAGAGTGTTGGACTAGATGGGCCATTGGCCTGATCCAACATTGGCTTCTCTTATGTTCTTATGTTCTTATAGCGGAAAGTTTCTAAAAATGTTCTGATCGAGAGTCTGCAATTCTGTAGAGAAGTCAGTGTTTCTACTGCAGTAGGCATATAAAATGGTATTTTCAACAGGACTTCATCAGCTGATTTCAGTGCTTGTAGAAATTCATATGTGAAAAATGTTCTCTGAATAATCAAGATGCAGACAACATAAAAATATTGAGCTACATATATTTCTTTTGAATTTTCTCAATAATTTCTCATTCCAATATATTTTGATAGTAGTCACTGTTTCCATTCATTCCAAGCTTACATATATGCCACACCAGATCCTGATCAGTATTTAAGACTGAATCATGTATTCACTTGTCAATTCTGTGGTTAATAACTCAGCCTTAAAATCCATATGCTGATATAGCATTGATCCTGGCACAGCATTGGTGTACCATCTCAGCGTTTATGCTTTCTTAGTAAATAAGAGAAATGCCAAGAAGATCCAAATCCAAAGACCTGAAGGCTTAGCAACTGCATGGGAATTCATAGTGAGATTGCTTACACTCACCACTCATAAAACAGTATGCTGATGATGCCCAGCCATGCGCAGGTAATTTTATTACCAGGCCATCCTGGTGATAGTTGGAAAAGAACACTTTGGTCCTGTTCACACACAGAATTTGCCATGGGAGAGCCACAAATGCTGGGCGGATTATACGGGCGTGATCACACGGAAACATCTGATAAGCGTTCCGCACCCGTCACCAACCCATATTGTCCAGTCGAAGATGTGGAGTTAAAAAGTACCTGGGAAAGTCCACTATCACATGGTTTGTGACAGGCCGCAGATGGCCGCATTCTCCGTGTGATCGCTCCAGCACGCTCCTCTCGCATCCCTGCAACGAGGGTTGAAGGGCGCCGGAAACATGCGCCAACAAAAACAACACCGGTTCACTGCCGTCACGTCTGATCACATAGAGGCAGGTCAAATTGCGACAGCGCAAATAGCTTCCCCCCCCCCCCCGTGTTATCTGGCATGTGTGACCAGGGCCTTTGTTTAGTTCTGTTGCTGGAGGCTTAACTAGAAGACCCAGGGTTGGTTGTCATTTCTTACTCTCAGGATGGAAGGAGCAAGGAGATGGAAATCTTCAAAGATGGTAGTTAGAAGTGTTAAGGATTTTATTATATTTTGAGTGTTCTTTTCATAACTTTATCATCCTGAGTTGTATTGTTAAGTGTCTAAGTTCCCCCAAAACCCTTGGGGATTTACGTACATTAATTTGTACTGATTGCTCTTCCTTTTCATCCTTCAATATATTCCTGCTTTCTTTCCCACTTCTTTGGGGAAAATAATCATGAGAGGACCCTGGGTTTGTCTAGCCTGTGGTCTTTCCAAGTCTGGGACATAGCACAACCTAAATAGAGAGCTAGTGAAATTTAAGATCCTCCTTGAACATACCTAGTGAGGAATAAAAGCCAAGTTGTTACTCTTCCTGTCTAATAAAGCCTTGATAGTTGCAGCTGTGCTTATCTTCCCTAGAGCCTGAAGGAGTGTTGAAAGGAGGAAAAAAGATCCTGGGGGAGCCTTTCCCCATACCTCTAGCAGCCCCTTAGAGAGGCAGTGCTGTGTTCCAGGCTATGCCCTTGGAGCAGGTCGTACAACCCCCGTACCAGCCATATATTAGGCAACCAGGCAGTGCACAGCCTTTACTACACAAGGGTTCAAGTCCCTTGTAGGGAGGGTAGTGTTACAATGACTTAGAGGAATTTTTTGCAAAGCAGGGAGGACATAGAGGCCCTTCCTGCATCTGTATTCTGCCTTGGTTTCTGAGCTCATCCTATTCTTCCATTCTGCATTCCCTCCCGCTTCCACTTTGTTTTGTGGCTTTCTCTTGTTTCTGTATTTGTTTTACAGGAATCTGCATTCAGACAGCTTCCAGCACACTGTTGGCCTGCAGCTACCAAAGCTACTTTTGCTGCGATTCTTTGTTCTCATCTGTTTTTGAATTGCTAATCCTTTCTAAAGTAGAATTGTTTCTGTGGTTATTTAAGTGTTGCCCACTGCCGCTCCTCCATTTCATCCTCTCTCTTTAGGTTGATGCTTCCTCCCTGTTCTGTTTTCTTTCCCTCCTCCAAGACAAAAGAGGACGTGCCCTCCCGCTCAGGAAAACTTTAAAAAAGCCAGGAATCAGTAAATATAAAGGACTGGGGGATTCCCTGCCTCCAAATGTGTGGGTCTGGATTTTCCCCTACCTTCCCTTTCTTTTTTGCAGAATCATGGAGGGAGGAAGTGACAGAGTGGTTGGCAACCAGTTAGCTCAAGAAATGCAGGTTTTGCTTGTAGATGCAGAATGCATACAGAATACACAAATAAATAAACAGAATGGGAAAAAACCAGTGCAGACGGAATGCATGTGACTGAGGTGTGAACTCTAAAGGCTTGACTCCTCAGATTCTCTGGAGCAAGCTGTCAGTGTAGAAAGGGCCTAAGACAGCAACAAGAGAATGCACAACTGTGCTTCACAGAAGCCATTTATGTCATCTTCCTAGTGGCTCACTTCAGAAAGGCACTCAGGTAGGAAACAGGAGTGATAGGTTTGAGTTATAAGGAGCAAACTATGAATAAGGCAGGCTTTCCCTTTGGCCAGCAGAAAGTCAGTCAGCAACAACACAGAAGGAAGAAGCACGACTAGAAACCATACCTCGAACACTATATAGCATTCCTGTAGCTGTACATACAAGAAAAGGGTTCACTGGGGATATGTGGAATCTTTCATTGGCCCTGATATCAAAAGCAACCCTATATACTAGAGCAGATAAGTCTACTTGTAAAAGAATAGGTCAACATAGGCTTCATTTGCCTGAAGTTCCCTTTTCAAGTCCTTCATGTATGTAGTTAGCCATCAGATAGTCAAGGAAGTGTTGGCAAAGTTTAGATATGCAGTAAAGTGAAGAAGAAGCTGTTTAAAGAATAAAATAGGTTTATTAAAGAGAGAAAAACATTTGTAAGAAAGAAGAAATAAAAGTCTAGCTAGGAGGGAGTCAGGCTGTGGTCACACGGGAAGGTAATTCCGTTTTGTTCTCATTTTAATTTAATCCAGGAATATTTTTCTTCGGGTTGGGCTGATTAGATGCAACCGGCCCTTCTCTTCTACCACCCCCTTGCCTGAAAATCGTTTCCCTCTCTCGGCCACCTGCCAGCCCACCTGGGTGGCCCAGGAGACATCTTGAGGATTCAGTGGCACTTCCTGAATCTCTCCCAGCAGGGGGAAAGCCTGGTGAAGACCAATGGCCCTGAGATCCCAGCAGGGTCCGCTCCACAGAAGCCCTCCCCCCGCTGCAGCCACTGCCAAACCCAAGGGCGCACAAAACTGCTGTCTCTGCCTCGCACTGCCTGCACCGCCACCGCCTCCTCTTCCACCTTCCCTCCCTTCCGAAGCCTGCAGCAGCAGTAGCAGCCGCTGTTGTCACCCGGAGCACCTTGCAGAGGACTTTGCCTGTTCGCCCGGCCCATGCACCTGAATGTTTAAATGGTGAATTGCCCATGTGCTCAAAGACAGAAGCCTGAAAAAAAGAAATCTCATAATGGGGAAAAATGGTCAGATGGCCCTAATTGCAACCATTGCGATAGATGGCTGTCCAGATAGCTGAAATCATGCGTTCAAAGCATGAGTACAAGGAAAACACTTGATTTTCCAAGGGGAGGAAAAACCGCAAACATTGCGCGAGTTAGCCGGCTTTGCCACGCCATCTAGTCAGCAAATTTAAATGCGGGAGGGAACAGCAGTGAAACCTGATCAAACGGACCGTGTGACTGCACCCTCAGTAGTCTAAGAGTTCTCAGCAGGAGCAGGAAGGAGACCTAACAGAGTCAATCAGGAGACAGGAAGGAGACTATTTGAAAATAGTAGGAAGTCCTAATCTTACTATGATAATTAGTTGTCCCTTCTGCTGCCCACTGCAGGACATTCTTATCATCTCTATCTATGCACAACAGAACTTGCATATTCCAATGGGGGGGGGGTTGGGATCACTGAGCTGAGACTTACTAGTTACATATCTTGGTATGATCTCAATGTATGCCTGTGAATCCAGGTAATCTTACAATCAGTATTTCCAGTGACTTCTCAAATAGATACTATTGACTGTACAGACACAAAAAAGGACAGAAGCAAAAAATAGGCAATTAATTTTGTCTGATTGTAACTCCTTTAACAGATGCCTCTAGTTAGGTAGGTATAAAGAGAGAATGAATTAATCCATGCTTTATAGAAGTTGGTAAACTTAGTGACCTGAGTGACTGTATCCCTGGTAAATATGTGCCTCTTCTTTGGTAAATGAGATGATTGAAAAGTTGGGCCAAATCAGCTTCATGTTGAAACGACTGAGTAGCTACAGTGGAGGTGCTAAATTACTCTGCATGCAGCACTATGCTTTGGAGAACTCTGCCGGGGAACATAAAGGCAATCTGATAAGGACATGCTATGTATAACCATACCCAGGGGTCATTTCATAGGAAAAGAGGTGCAGGAGCGCATTAGCATAACTTATTTGTATACGCCATACCCCCTGACATCACCAGAAGTGTGTCAGAAGGCAATACCCACTGCTCAGGCTCCACTGGATTCTTTTGGATTACTAGCTATGGGGTGGGGGAAAGCACGCAGATCTGCCCTCACAGAGGAGGGAGAGCTTGTACCTGAATAAACCTTGGTCTTAAAGGTGGCATTAGACTCTTTTGGATGGATGGCAAGCACAGGAAAGTGTGTGGCTGCTCATGGGTTGAGGAGGGCGGCGCGGAGGACGCACATGGCCTCAAGCAGTTAGGGGGCCAGGGAGGTGGCAGGGCAGAGGCGAAGGAGGAGGCCAAGTAGGCACAGGAGGCCGGGGCAGAGCTCCTTGCAGGCCTCGCGGGAGTAGCTGGCGCCCACCTTGCAGAGGCATCGTGCCAGGGCCAGCATGAGGATGGGCAGAGCCTGGGTGGGCTGGGTGCCACAGCCCAGGCAGTGGCAGAGCAGCTCGAGGGTCAGCTCATGGCAGTGCTCTGGTGGGTCGGGCAGCAGGGTGGAAAAGGTGAGGGAGGCTGCTGGGAGCAGGAGGCGGGGCTTTCTGTATGTGCCTGCCCCCTGGACTCCTTACTGCTGGAGCTCTGCTCCTGTGCACTCCTGTGGGAAATGAGCCCTGACCATTCCAGTCAAACAGCTGTCTGTTGTTCAGCTTGCAGTGTTGCATGAATCAGGCTAGAAACTCTTGGCTGCAGTCAGACATGCCATTTGGCACGGTTGGGAAGTGCTCCTATTTCATCTTTTGGTTTTTGAAATGGAGTTGCTCAATCAGACATCCAAGTATATTCTGGAATCAGCCCATCACTGCGCAATCAGATCGTGTGGATGGGCGAGGGTTTTAATTTTTTTGCTTGCTTTTGTGCATGCACATAAACAAGGGTGCAGTTTTTTGCACATGAACTTTCCAATTTCCAGGAGTCAATTCTCCACTTTGACCACTCATCGATCCCCCTTGGTTCACAGTGAGCCATGGTCGCCTGGCAAAGATAACTCCCTTTCCTGCTCACTTTCAAATCTGTCCTAAAGATGGGGATGATTATGCGGTTATGCATATCACTAAGCAGGCAAAAAAATGGTGCCTCGTTGGGATGGAATGAGCAAACCATTCTGATGGCCTGAGAGCGCGCTTGAGTGATCAGACTAGGGAAACTCTGTCTGTAGCCTGTTGGCAGGGGTTAGGACCAGAGTTTTCCAGGTGTCTTTTTACTCCATTAAAGAGGTGGACCAGAATGGGATTCTGATGACTGTGGAACCTTTCACAGATGTTGCTGTCTGAACATGCACTTTAGGTCCATCAGTCATCGGCTTTGAAGTGGGATCTCAAGGCATGTCTGACTGCAGCCATAAAAGGGTAGCTGGATTTGTATGGGTTGCTGCATTTGTTGATCATGTTATTGGCTCAACAGATGGTTGGCATGTACTGTGAATAGGGTCCATAAATTCATCTCCTGCTGATGGGGGACTTCCTTGAAAGAGAAAAAAAAGGACAGAAATGAGCAGTGTTCCACAGCAGCAATGACTGCAAGTGGGCTTCAGCACTCTGTACGTGTTGTGAGAGGCACTACTTAGAAACTCTTTTGGTTCCTATACCTTCCTCCCTTCCCATTGGAGGTATTCTCACTTTAGGATTCATCTTCTGAGGGTGATGATGTAATCACTTTGCCAATAATTTTCTTTCCATTGTAGGGAGCTACATTTGAAATCTGTCTGCAGTTTTGGGGATCTAATCTTATGAGTCATATGTACTTTGACCAGCAGTAGCAATTGACTGGTAGTCAGACACCCAGAAATGTGGCTGTGCCATGCTCTCCTGTGGGTTTATACCAGAATGACATACAAACAA
Organism: Gekko gecko; assembly: GCA_029375565.1. Lineage (NCBI taxonomy): Eukaryota > Metazoa > Chordata > Lepidosauria > Squamata > Gekkonidae > Gekko > Gekko gecko. Next base: position 117,022,021 of record JAPDNY010000005.1, read on the forward strand.
TATAACTGTGATGATATGCCAGCATACTTCCAGCCTTCCCCCATTCTGCACAGTGCATACATATTTTGTGCCCCAGTGTGGGAGTAGCGGCAATTTGGGCAGAAAGAAAGATTGTTGAGACAATATAAAGTAGGTATAGTGTTTGTTGAGGAGGGGGAGAAAGGCATTTGTTGTTACTGATGTTTAGGTCAAGGGATTTCCTTCCATTGTTTACCTGTGTGGGGTATGTTATATTTGCATGCCCAGTTGGACAAGTGGGGATTATAGGTCAGTGTTTGTGGCCTGAATTGGCATATCTTTAAAGGTTCCGACCAGACCAGTGGTAGCAATATGCTGTAAACAATAAATGTTATCCCTGACTTGTGCTTTCTTTCTGGAGTTTCAGAGTTCACAAAAGTTCCCTGTGTGTTCTAAACATGCTTGACATTAGGCTAGAAGGATGTAGCTGCATGCCATGTTCTGTATTTTTTGAAATATATGTATCCTCGTTAGGATTCATATTGTGTTTGGAATAACTGCTGCAGACTTCATTGGTATTCTGAGGTGCACTGTGATGCCCAGTTGCTGCAGGTAAATGCCTGGCGTTGTCACTGTACAAGCACCACCACCCCCGCCTCCACCTGCTCAGGCACCTGGCTCTGCATTCAACACAGCCTGGGTGTTTCTCAACTTTGCCTGTCCCTCACACCCACTGAAGAGTGGTGGGAAAGATCATTGCCCTGTCCCTCCATGTGTGTATGCACACAATACTCCTGGGGGGGCAGACAGTCATGGAGGGGCCAGTGGAAAGATAGGATCATCCCAGCCACCCGTTAGAAAACTCCAGTAAAGAGAAGCAACGATTAAGAAAAGGGAAAAAAGAGAGAGGCCAACGTTAACCTAAGAGAAGTTTTTGTGCCTGGGTTTTTACCCCCTTCTTTCAAAAAGAGGAGTAGCTTGCAACTCCCAACATTTCCAACTGTGGCCCAGGTGCCTCCCCCCCCCCCATCAAGGCTCATTGAAGATCATCTGGGCAGAAGAAGGGAGAGCTTCGGCTGTTGGGGTGTTTCTGCCCTTCCACCATCCATCATCCCAATGTAGGACATTGATGCATGCAAAGGGGAAAAGTTAAGGAAAGGAGCTGGGAGAGGAGAGAGTGAGAGGAGATTTTTGTTTTCGCCCATTGCCACAAGAGGAAAGTTTAAAAAGAAAGGGAAGGGGGGATATACATGTGCATATCAAAGGGGAGGGGGAAAGAAACTTTCCTCTCTCCTACACTTGGACTACAGTTGGGGTTTGTTAAGTCAGATGATCTCAGGAGTCCAAATCCATTGACTGATCCATTTTTATTCTAATCAATTCCTCCTGCTCCTCCTCCTCCTCCTCCCAGCCTTTAGTCAATTGCACCATTAGTTGTTAGGGCACAGACTGGGCTTTCTCTCTTTTTTCATCTTCTTTTTTTCATTAATTTTTTAATTGGTTATTTAGTCTGTTACATTGGCCGAGGACAGACTGGCAATTTGCCCCGGGAAGGGACCCGGGCCGACAACGATTCAATACTGGAGTAAATGGAACGTTCACACAGGCACATCTGCCTGGCGTCCCCCACCCGTAGCCTACCGGTGCTCTTCCGCTTCACTGCCGGATTAAAAAAACACCTGATAAAAGCTGTCGCAAATCCGAAAGCCCACGTTCATTGCACATTTCTCCACTTCCAGGAAGTCTGAACGCGCAGGCGAAAAGCCGGGAGCAACCCGCGTTGGGCACGAGGCAGCAGCGGTGTGATTGGCTGCGCTCCGCTCCACTGCCCAATGCGGTGCCGGCATTGCAGGGCAAAAAAAAAAAAAAAATCAGCAAAATGCGCTTATGCGCATGAGCGCTCATGCGCACATACACCCATACACCCACAGCCGAATTAATGGGGAAACGGCAAATCTAGCATGCCTCCGGCGCGGCAGTCTGAATGCTCCCGCGCGCCTCCGTCCCGTATCTTCCAGCAGCGGCCCCCGCTGTGTGGACGGGAAAACCCGGTATAGTTTAATCCGGGTTTTTTTTTTTTGCAACGACTGGCTACCGGGGCAAACTGCCAGTCTGTCCTCGGCCATTGGGTATTTATTGGTTGTATAAATTTTCTCCCCTTCCCTCCTTCCCTCCCTCCCTCTCTTTTTGTCTTAGTCTTTTCCCCACAGCCATGGGCACAGAGTCTTGATCTTCCACTGAATGTCCTTCCTTCTTTCTTTCAGTATCCAGTCTAGGTAGGTCGTCCATCTGGTCTTGATTTCCGTGGATTTTTCTTCCCATGATATTCCTTTGTTAATTAAAGCCACAATATCTGACTGTATGAAATCAAACAAATATTTGTGCCAGATTTCTATTGTCTATTTACTTTTGTCTTTCCAACCCAGAGCGATGACCGCCTTCCCTGCCAGTATCATAGCCTTAACTAAATTTTGAGTGGTCTTATCCAGCAACGGGCTTCCTATTATACTTAACAACATTACGTTAAAATCTATGGGTAATGTTATATTGCATACTTTTCTAATGATTTCAGTGATTTCTTTCCAAAAGGTCTTTACTTCTGCACATTCCCACCACATGTGCACATACCAGCCTTTAGAATGTTTGCAATGCCAGCACAAGGCGCTCAGACCTGGAATCATATTAGCTAGCTGTGCTGGTGTCTTATACCATTTTGTGAGAAACTTGTATTCAAGTTCTTTAAATCTGGTTACCTTAATCTCTTCCACTCCTTTCATAATTTTATCAACCATCCTCTCTGTTATCTGACCTTCATGGCTCCATCTCTTTTGTAGATACTCTGTTGTTTTATTTTTATTTGTTAACATCTTTCTGTATATTTTTCCTACTAGACCCTTGTTTTGCTTAGCCAGTTCTTTGTATATTTCTTCCATTGGTGTGTCTATCCAGAGGTCTTCCTTTTCGCTAATATTTTTAACTATCTGAAATAGCCCTGCTGTTTTTAACCAATATTGTTCACCTATCTCTTCTGTTATTTCCTGTAGTGATTTTAGAATTCCCCCACTGAACATATCACCCACTCTATAGTAACCTTTAGATTTTAGCATTTCCCACCATTTATTTTCTTCTGTTCCTGTTAATTTTGTTCTCGAATTTAACCCACTTCTGTTCCTTTTCCTCGCCTATTTCTAATATTGGTTTTAGTTGAAAGGCTTAATAGTAGTTATTTAACTCCTGGATCCCCCATCCAAATTCTGATTTGTGGCTATATATTATTCTTTTATGGAATCTACATTTTTTTACTGTTAAATATCCACTCTTTTATTACTCTATTCCATTGCTCAATTTTTTTCCCCATCAATCTGCAAGGCAGCGTTTGGAATAGGTACGTTAACTTTGGTACCCAGAATATTTTGACGCTTCTTATTCTGGATGATATCCCTAGTGTTCAATCAATCAAATACCTTTTATTGGCATAAAATATTGAAAACAGTTCCCATTATAGTAAAACAATCCCATAAAATTTACAGAAAATAAATAACTCTAAAACCATTATAAAAGTATGTCGCATTTATATAAGCTTAGATTATTACAGGCTAAAATTTGGCCCTACAGAACCCAGATCATAGAGAGTTTTTTAAATTCTAAAACCTTTAAAATTAGATTTAACATCTCATGACCTCAGTTAAAATGATCAGGAACATTCTTCCATTTTATAAGACCATGCAGGAACTTGGCGGTCAGTTCAATAGTCTCGGGATCTCGGGAAGTAAGGAGGTAATGTAGCTTGATTCCATCCGGTTGGCATGCTACCTTACTAAGGGGGGCTACTAGAAATTTCGCTCAAATATCATTTAGCAGATTACAATGTAAGAGTACATGCTCAACTGTTTCTCTCTTGTTACATCCGCAGTACCTCATTGCATAAGGAATTTTCTTGTATCTCCCCTCAAGAATAGCAGAGGGGAGAACATTGAACCATGTCAGCATGTAAGCTCTACACAATTGCAGTGAGATCAGACAAAAAAAATATTGTGATGGAGCACCAGATAGTGGATAGGCCCATCTTGCTGAGGAGCACCTACCAGAGGCAAGGGCCCTAAGCTCTTGCAGTTCTATGTCAATAAGTCTCTGCTTAAGCAAAATGAAAACCTCAGGCTCTGAAAGGGTGACAAAGTCATTCAAATTAAAACCGATAGATTTAATTTTCTTTTCAATTGCCAAGAGCCAGGCAGAGGGCTGAGAATCTTCCAACAAATAGGCAATAAGGCTATCATGAGTGCATCTGAAATGCAAGTGCAGCCAGTATCTAAAAGTAATGATCCACGCCTTAGTCTCCAACCTTCTCTGATTAAGCTCCAAACAGATGGCAGCATAGGAGACGCATGAAGGCAAACCCAAAATTTTCCTTAGGAATTTTGATTGCATTTGTTCAACTGCTTTATTAAAAGCTGTAATCCAAATAGGGATACCATAAAGGAGCTTTGGAATAGTTTGATGTACAAACATTTTTATAGCTGCTGGCACGTATTGATTGCCCTTAGTGTAATAAAACCGCGTTAAGTGCAAGCACACAGCAGTTTGCAGTTTTAATTGCTTCTGTTCTGTGTGTTGCCCAACTAAAATTGTGGTGAAAGTTCACTCTCAGGTATTTAAAGCTCTTGACCTGTGCAATTGTTTTACCCCTTATACTCCAATTCCTGGGTTTCCAGGGTCCCCCAAAGGCCATAACTTTAGATTTTCCAAAATTCACTGTGAGTCCATTATGATCGCAATAGTCCAGGAAACACGCTAACAATTTTTTCATCCCTACTTTGGAGCGGGAGAGAATGACGGCATTGTCAGCATATAAAACAAAGGGGACAGCTCGACCACCCAAAAAAGGACAATGACTATAGCCCTCTGATTCTTCCAAACAGACAGACAAATCATTAAGGAACAAATTAAAAAGAAGCGGAGCTAAGATGCAACCCTGTTTAACCCCAATGTTACTTATAATTTTTGGGGTTAGGGTACCATCTCTAGAACCCCTAATTTGACAGGTTGTACCAGTATAAAGTTTCCTGATCAGGAGTAGCAGTCTTAGATCCATCCCTATCTTCAATAGTTTCTTCCACAACAACTCTCTGGACACAGAATCGAAAGCACCCTTCAAATCAAGGAAGGTATCAAGGAGCTTGCTTCCCTTCCCGGTATTTATTCACTAGGTGACTTAGGACTATACAATGGTCTAAGGTGGACTTCCCCTGGCAAAAACCAGCTTGTTCACTTCCCAATATTCGGTGCTCAGAGACTCAGGCATTAAGCTTGATCGCTAGATGTCTTGCATAAAGTTTCCCAAGCATAGAAAGAAGACTAATTGGCCTATAGTTACTAGGCAACTCAGAGTTACCTTTTTAAAAAATTGGCACTACTATGGCATTCAACCATGCTTCAGGCATTTCTCCTGACCTATCTATAGCGGTAAAAAGAGCCGCCAAAAAGGGATCCCACCATTCTGGAAACGCTTTAATAGCTTCAGGGGGGATTGCATCTGGACCCGGGGCCTTCCCCGACTTGATTTGCGCAATTAATGCTTCGATTTCCTCAACTTGCACCGGGGGCCATTCCGGGCAATCCTCTAGCCTAGTCTCAATCTCATTGCCCTCTGTCACTCTGGTGATTGTAAAGACTCGCTGGAAGTATTCATGCCAGTCCTTATTCGTGATTGAGGGATTTATGATTCTATTCCTGCCAAACGCCTCCGAAATTTCCATGTGTAATTACTAATCATATCATGCAACAGAGGCTCCCAATTATTCTGCCGAGCCACTTTTTGCTTTTCTCTATATAAATTATACAGGAATGCTCTCGCCTCAAAGTATTCTAGGGGTAGTTGGCCTAAACAAAGTTTCCTATATGCCTGATATATGAGGCGGACTTGGGCCTTTGCTTCATGGCATTCTCTATCAAACCATGTCCCAGATCAGCGGGATTTTTTATACCCAGATTGTCGGTGATGTGATGATAACAATTCTACAAGTTGGGTTATAGTAAAATCATAAGCCTGGATCAAGTCTGCCATCCTATTTCGTTCCTTAGCTAAATGTAAGAACTCTTCCAGGCTTCGTGGCTCCAAGACCTCAGCAGCCTTTCGAGCCACTTTCTCAGACCAACAAATCCTAGGAATACTATGGGATAACTCTCTTAATTCATCCCCTTGAATCTCAGGATCTGCAACAGATAAAATTGAGCTAAAAGACAGAGCCAATGGGAAGTGATCACTCTCGGGCCGGCCAATCACTGAGAATGCGCTCACCTTGTCCCACAGCGATGATGAGATCATTATATAGTCAATTGCACTACTTCCTCAGGCTGTAGCAAATGTATAATCCCCAGGAGAGTCAAAGGGAGATAGGCCATTTAAAATGACTAAATTAAATCTCAAAGTGAGGTGGGCAAGCTGAATGCCCGCCTCATTAATATATGGGCCTTTGGAGCATCTTAGGTCGAGAAAGCATCCAGATGGTAAGTCGTAAGGATTAATACCCATTTTGTCAGCCAATTCTGCGCCGCTCTGCCCAATTCTTGCATTAAAATCTCTGACCAAAAGAATTTCCCTGGTTGGCTCTTCCTGTTCTAAGCATTTCAAGAACTCGTTTAAACACTCCCACTGCTGTAGCAAGGCCTCCTTGTTCAGTGACGGAGACAAATAAACATTAACTATAACCAACGATCTGCCATAACCACCCATACAGACCACTTGAGCAAGGTGTTTACATTCCCATAGGGGTTGAACCTTAATATTAGAATTACTGGACCATAAGATTGCCAGGCTGGCTTGGAATCTCCCATACCGCTCCAGTCTAAAAGCTGGAAGGGTACAAACCCTAAAACCTTCTAAGAATATCTCCTCATGTGTCCATGTCTCCTGGAATAAGATTAAATCAAACGAACTGAGAAAGTCTCTACAATTAGGATCTCCTAACTTGTTTTTCCAACCTGTGATATTCCATGAGAGGATCTTAAAGTTGGTAGGTGCTAGTCCCCTCTTCAGTCAATCCACCTCTATTATCTGGTTCAGAGACTGCTCCCAGCCCACCAAGACACTACCATTCCTTGGTACCCGGGCTGAACCCGAGGTACTCGCGGCCACCTCAGGTACGTCATTGTTTGGACACTGGAGAGGCCATGAGACCAACGGGTTCTGCTTAGCTGGATCTAGCCTATTGCCTTCCTGGGCAGCATTACCGCTATCCCATATACTCATCTGGCCAGAAGCAGAGCCATGAGGACTATTCCTTTTCAATGCTAGCAAGCTATTCTTGGTGCATTCTAGTCGCTCAATTATGTCCTGTTGTTCCTGGGCAGGTAAAGTCCGAAATGACAGGAAAAGAGACTCTTCCATGAAATTATCCAAATTCCCATTAGCATAAGGCGGAGGGCACAGAGCATCATCTGCTCCCTCCTGTGCAGACAGCGACAGACTGCTCTTCCTGGAACAAACGGCTATCGACTCCATCTTCTTAGGGGCTGAGGAAGAGGATGGTGATGATGACTCTTCCAGTTTCATATGAGACCCATGCAGAGCAGATATCGGAAGTTGAGGGGTCAAAGCATAGTCAGATTCCCTCAGCTCATCAGCCAGGGATTTATTTTTAATGGGTGCACTCAGATCCATAGAAGCCACCCAGTGTGACCTCATATCCAGGTCCATTTCGAGATTAGCCCTGGGCTGGCATTTTGTTGAGGGCCCCCCCACAGATACATCCATCATATTACTTCTGTCTGGAGGGAGAATAAGAGGACTGCATACCTCTTTCCCCACCGGAGACTGTGTCTCATGCTGCTGAGGCTGATCCTTCATTCTGTTATATATATTGCTGATGCTTGTCAACTGTACAGGTGTCTCTGCTGTACTACTCAGTTGTTGCATCACTCTCTGGGGAATAGCACCCCTTTGGAGTCATTCACTTTGAAGGTCTTAGGACACAGGGAGCTCGTACCAGATCTTTAAAAACCCTAGTCACACGGCTTCCATGTTTAATAAAAACCAATTTTCCCTTGGACGTCATTTTCGTGGGAATCGTGTCATTTTTAAAATGCAACACCACTCTAGCATACCTTCCAATACTGGGTAGCCTATCATAAGAGCTCAATGGAATATCAGGACTATTACAATTTAGCAGTTGGTACAGAGATCTAACAATTGTTGTGTTATTCCTCCATTTATAGGAGCCAATCTGTGCAATAAACGAAATAGCCACAGTTTCTCTGAAGAATGAGGGAACTAGCCATCAGCCTGGCCCTTCTAATATCACTCTCTAATGTTGGCTTGCCTGCAGCTGAATTCCTTGGAGTCAATGCCTCAGTCCCTGATTTATCTCCAGCTCTACTTAGGCTATATGCAGCAATCAAGTTGTTAACAGCCTCCTTCACAGCATTAGCCTTGATATCAATGTCACTGATCCTATCTAACAGTAAAGCCATGGTCTGGGAGGTTAGCATTGCCCCTTTAGAAAATAATTCCATCATACCCGACAGCTGCTGGCAGCATTGTGAACTTGGGCTTGGGCTTGGTTCTGCGTTTACTTTACCGTGGCCAGAGGTTCTCTCTTCATCGCCCAGGAGCACCATAGAATCCGACTCCAGAGCAGCATATCTGTTGGTAAGACTGATGCTTTCAGGCTGGGAGTTGGAAATAAATTGATCTATCTTCTATTGTTTACCCTCTTTTAAACTGGCAGCCTCAGAGGCAGAATGATGACGTTTCCTATTAGACATAAGGTCTAATTATTCCTTCCCTTTGTTAAAAATAGCAGCTGCTCCTAGTCACTGTAGCAATACAGATTGCGGCCACCCAACAAGGTTGGGCAGAAATACTTGAAAGAAAGCCTGTGGGGGGGTAGGCCAGGATAACGTACCAGATAAGTAGCCAGCTCAGTTAATTAGATATTTGTTATTCTCTGTTATCCAATACTGTCAAAATTAAGTCCAGCTGCGACCCGAAGTCTCCAAACACAGAGCAAAAGAAAGCCCAGGAGAAAAATATTTGGGAGGCTGCAGCAAACTAAAACAGTAGACAAAACGTGGAGCTCGGCGTCAAGCGTCTGTCTCAGTTGCCATCTTTTTTAAAAATATATATATATTTATTGGATTTTTAACTTTATATACATATAACTTGTACATTCACATACTTATATTTCGAGTCCTCATTACATTATATTACATTCTACCCATTTTCTTACTCCTGACCATCTTTTGATCACACTTTTATTGTCAATTCCATTTATTTGAGCATGTATCCTATCCATTTCTATAGCTTCCATAAGTTTTAAAGCAATTTCCTCTCGAGTAGGTAATCTGTCTGACTTCCAATATTTAGCAAACAAAATCCTTGAGATTGTTAAGATATACAGCAAAGTATAAATTTCTCGATGTGTTTGTCAATCCTCTGGTATCATATTTAACAAATAAATATCTGGCTTAAATTCCACCATTATACCTAATGCTTCATCTATTATCTTTTGTACTATTTTCCAATTTTTTTGTGCCCTTTGGCATCTCCACCACATGTGGAAGAAAGTGCCAACATTCGATTTACACTTCCAACATATATTTGAATTGTTTTTCTGACATCTTGCAATTTTATCGGGCGACCAATACCACCTATGGTGCAGTTTATAAACATTTTCTTTATATGATACTACCCTTAGAAGTTTCATTTTATTCCAGACCTTATGCCATTCCTCAAGTTCTATTGTATACCCCAGATCCTGCATCCATACTACCATGATGTTCTCAATACTTCATCCCTTGTATATTCCTCCAATAGCCAGTTATAAATCTTCTGAGTCAACTTATCGCTTGAGGACAGCCAAATCTTGTCCAGTTCATTCTTGCTTTCCTCAAACCCATCTTTCATATCTTTAGCATATCTAGATCTCAACTGATATTATGTTTTTCCTCTAAAATTTCTGTTGACTTTAATTTTTTTCTTTTATCTAGCAGGTTTTCATATTTTCCCCTATGTACCTCTGTGACAAGAGTAGGCTTCACAAACACTTCTAATGGCGATACCCATAATGGCATTTTCCTATAATAGCGCCCTCTTATATTGTCCCAAACTTTAAACAGAGCATCTCTTAGATAATGGTGTTTAAAATTGGTATGTACTTTACCATAATAGGCATGCCATCCCATGTAAAGGTCAAAGCCTTCTAATGCTAAGCATCTAGTGTTTTCCAAAACTATCCATTCTCGTATCCAACTTAACGCTGCTGCTTCATAGTACAGCCTCCAATTCGGAACTCCTAATCCATCCCTTTCTTTCTTGTCTTGCATAACCTTCTATTTTATTCTTGCCTTTTTAGGTGCCCAGACAAACCTCCTAGTTATTTTATCTAATTCTTCAAAGTAATTCATCCTCTTAAGTATTGGTATGTTCTGCGCTAAGAACAAAAACTTAGGTAGAATATTCATTTTCAACTTTGCAACCCTTCCCATCATTGAGATATGTAGATCTTTCCATTTAATCAAGTCTTTTCTAATTTCTTCCAACAATTTGTTGTAATTATCTTCAATTAAGGTAGTACACTTATTAGATAAGGTTATGCCCAGATATTTTACTTTTTTTACTATTTCCATGTTGGTTAAATCTTGCAACTTTAATGATGTTTCCGATGAACAATTTTTGGTCAACAGTTTCGTTTTCTTAGTATTGATCTTAAGACCCGACACTTGTCCATATCCTCTAATAACTTGTAATAATTTTGGAATAGATTCTAAAGAATTTTCTATAATAAATAAAAGGTCATCCGCGAATGCCTGTAGTTTATATTCTTCACCTTGTACTCTCAGTCCTTGTATAGATCTATTACTCCTTATTAAACCATTCAGTGTCTCCAGTGCACATATATATAGCAAAGGGGGCAATGGACAACCTTGTCTTACACCTTTTGATATTTCAATAGATTGTGTCATTTCTCCATTTATTAAAATCTGAGCAAACTGTTTAGTATAAATTGCTTGGATCAATGTTATAAACTTCTTTCCAGGATCCCATAATCTGAGTTTTTGTATCAGGAACTCCCAGGATAGGTTATCAAAAGCTTTCTCGGCATCCAAACACATGAATACCATCTGCTTCTCTGGATGTTGTTCGTAGTATTCCAAAGTGTTAATCACTGTACGTATATTTGCTTTCATCTGTCTTTTCGGCAGGAATCCTGTCTGATCTGAATGTATCTTTTGTGTCAACACCTTTTTAAATCTAGCCGCCAGTATATTAGCATAAATTTTGTAATCTGCATTCAATAGGGAAATTGGTCTGTAATTTTTAATATCTTCTCTTTTGGTGTTTGGCTTATGCATTAGGGAAATGACTGCATGTTTCCAAGATTCCAGCATTTTCCCTGTTGTTTCGATCTGGTGTAACAACTCTTTAAAAGGAAACGTAATCTGATCTTCAAATATTTGGTATAACTCAGCCGGCAAACCATCTGGTCCAGGTGCTTTCTTCTTTTTCTGTTTCTTTATAGCCTCTGTTATTTCACACATTGTTATGGATTGGTTTAGTATACGTCTCTGATCTTCACTAAATTCATCTTTACTGTTTTGTTTCAAGTAGTTAACTATTCCCTCCACATCTTGGGGTTCTTGATAGTACAATGTCTTGAAGAAATCTTCCAATATTTTTTTCAACTCATGCATTTCAAATTTTTCTTCATTTTTTTTCATTTCTCAATTTCAATATCATACGTTTATCCCTCTCTTTCCTTCATTTATACATCAGCCACCTGGATGGTTTATTTGCATTCTCAAAAAAGTATTGCTTTGTAAATTCCATTTTCCTTGCTAATTCCTGCGTTAGTATCAGGTTCATTTCATGATGTAACATTTTTAGTTTTGCTTTATTTCTACTAGTTCATCGTTCTTCTTCACCTTTTCTTCTTCCCATCTTATCTGTCTACAAAGTTTTTCATATTTACTCCTCCTTTGCTTATTCTTCCATGCTTCTTAGCTAATACACCATCCTCTTATGAAAGCTTTAAATGTATCCCATACAACATCCATAGATATATCCGGTTGCAAATTCCTCTTTAAAAAATCAGCTATCTCTACTTTAGCTTTTGTTACCAACTCCTTGTCTCTGAATAGTTCCATATTTAGTTTCCATCTGCTTCTTTTCTTTGTATCTTCCAAAGATAGTGTTATTGGATTGTGATCTGCAAAAGTACTTGGTAAAATGTCTATATCTATTAACCCCTTAAGCGATTCAACAGATGCCCAAACCATGTCAATTCTAGACCATGCTTTGTGGCGTGCAGAATAAAATGTATAATCTTTTTTCTTAGGATATCTAGTTCTCTATACATCTACTAGGTTGTATTCATTTGCTATTTGTAAAAAGAGTTTCGGTAATTTCATTCCTGATTTCTTAGTTTTTTTCTGACTTTTCCTGTCTAGCTCTGGATCGGAAACTTCGTTATAGTCCCCAATTATACAAATGCTAACGAATTCTTTCATTTTTAATACTTCCAGAACTTCTTTATAAAATTTCTCTTGATTTTGATTTGGTGCATAAATATTAACCAATAACAATTCTTTTCCATTTCTATTTATTACTGTAGCAATAATCCTTCCATCTTGCGATGCATACAAATGGTTAGCAGTAATATATTCTTTAATATATGTCACTACACCTCTCTTTTTCTTATTATCTGCTGCGATGAACGCATTACCCAGTTTTTTCCTTGAGAGGTATTTCACTTCATCTTGCTTTATATGTGTTTCTTGTAGACATACTATGTCTGCTTTCAATTTATTTATTTGATGAAAAATTCTCCTTCTTTTTTGAGGGCTATTTAATCCATTCACATTAATTGAGAGAATTTTCATCCCCTTATTCATGTTTATCGCTGTTATAGTTCTCTCTACTGTTATATTTCTCCCTAGCCTTGTATTGGAATCAGGTCAGAACCTGTGAGGGAGTGACCCCTCGCCCTCTTTTCCCTTTCTTTCTCTCTTTTTTCCCAACTACTTCTTTTTCTATTTCTGTAACTTCCTCTTCAAATTCTCCTTCTTCTTCCTCACCTCCTTCTCCACTTTCTTCTCTATGCCAGCCTAGATCTTCACTGTGTTTCTCCATAAAATTCTCCACTTTGAAAATCGAGTCAATTTTATGTCTTTTACCTTCAAAGTGTAATAGTAATCCTTCGGGGATCAGCCATCTATATGTAATTCCGTTTTTCTTCAGTACATTAGATAAAATTTGGTAACTCTGTCTTTTTTCCCTAACCGTCCAGGGGATCTCTTTTAATATTCTAATTTCTGCTCCTTGTATTGTTACTTTATGTTCATTTGCAGCTTTAAGAATTTTATTTCTCATTTCTCTTTTATAAAACTTAATATGGACTTCACAAGGTAATTTATGTCTTTTTGCGCATGGAGAGTTCCTCCTATAAATAGTATCAATTTGTGCTTCTATTTCTTCTTCAGTACCCAATTGTAATTGCTCTCCCAAATTTTGTGCTATGACTTCCTTCAGATTTTTCTCCAAATTTTCTGGGATATTTTGGCATCTAATTATTGTTGCTGCCCTGTCCATCTCTAAATTGATCAATAAGAACATAACATAAGAACATACTTTTAAGTTCTTGTAGTTCAAAACCCAAATCACTTACTTTCCCTTTCATCTTCTCATTATTAGCCCTAATTTGAGATATTTCTTGCTTGTTCTCTATCAGTTGTTTTTTAATTTCTTCCGTTTCTAGTTTAATTTGCCCTGTTATGTTTTGTATGGGCTCTATTTCTTTTTTGATAAGTGTAGGTAATATTTCCTCAACTGTTGCCCTCACCGTCTGTGCTACTGTCTGTGCCATACTTTCTTGAATTAAGATTTTAAGGTCCTTCATTGTCATCTGGGATATAGTCATATTACCTGTTTTCAGCTGACCTACATTTCCCACTTGTCCTGGTGAGGCTGTGGGAGTTTTCTTGCCTCCGGATTCCATTATTTCTCAAGGGTACTTACTTAACACAATGTCCAAAACAATAACAACCTAAAAACACAAACTGTCTTTGACAGATCTTTTCTTAACTTGTAGCTTGTAACTCAATCTTTATATTTTCCAATAAATTATTTTCCCACTTTCCCCTCTTACAAAACTAACTCACAGATCTTCGCCCAATCTCAGTCTTCTAAACACTTGTTACACAATTTGACTCTTCATTCATCCCTCTTCTTTCCTTTACTGCTTTCACTGTCCTTCTTCCAGGTTTGTCCCCCACACAGTTTAATTCCTCTGCTGCTCCTCTGGCTGCCTCTCCATGTCCCGACGTCGTATCTCTCCTCCCCGCCGTTATGCTGCTCCTCCGGCCCCACCTCTTCATCTAGGCACCGCATCACTCCCCGCCGTTACATCGCTCCTCCGGCCACTCCTCCACGTCTCGATGCTGCGTTTGTTCCCCAACCATTGCGTACCGATGTTGTGCCTCTCTGCTGTTGCGCGTCCTCCTGTGGGCATCGGCTCTCTAATTTCGTATTTCTCCCCGCCGTCCAAAGAATCGCCCCAAGAGGAAGCAAAAGAAAACAACACAAAGTGTGGATATTTTCAATTGCAGTTCCCTCTCTATCTGCCCATTCTAGTCTGCAGTGGCAATGCCATGGCAGCAGATCCCGGTGCTCTTGGGGAGAGGAAGGTATAGCGGTGGGTCCAGGCAAGGTGTGAAAGGAAGGGCTCTGAGAAACAAAAGGGCTCGGTGCCCTTCCAGCCTGCGACTCATCCCAAAGGTTGCCAGCAGTGGGGCTAGGGTGAGTAACCCTCCTCCGTCATTGGCGTTGTGCAACGCCAGGTCTATTAATAATAAGACCATGGTCCTTCGGGACTTCATTATGGAACAACAAGTAGACCTGGCGTGCGTGACCGAGACCTGGGTGCGGGATGGAGAGACCTTAGCTCTTGTACAGCTTGCCCCACCTGGATTCTCGGTCCTTCACCAATCACGGATGAGGGGGCGGGGGGGAGGGGTGGCGATATTCATGCGGGAGGCTTACTCCTTTAGGGCACTCCCCCTGTTGGAGATTGCGGGCATCGAATGTGTCGGTCTGGTGCTGGAGGCCGAGGAGAGTTTGGCGATCTGCCTGGTGTACCGACTGCCTAACGCACCGGACAGTAGCCTGCCGTCCCTGCTGGAGGCCGTAGCAGGCTGGGCGCTGGAGCACCCTAAGCTGATGGTTTTGGGTGACTTCAACGTCCATGCCGATGACGCGGCCTCTGGCCGGGCAACAGACCTGGTGGCGTCCATGGCGTCGCTAGGACTCTCCCAGTGGGTGTCGACCCCCACGCACTGGGCCGGGCACATGCTCGACTTGATCTTCACGGTGGGGATTTCAGTGGACCAGATGACTGCGATGGCAGTCCCATGGTCAGACCACTATGCCCTGAAGGCCCGGGTGAATGTCCCACCCCGACCCTGTATAGGCGGCGAGCGGATTTTGGCTCGCCTGCAGAGCCAAATGGACCCGATACAGTTCCAGATGGCTCTGCGGGATCCGATGCCCCCTGGCGGCTCGTTAGATGACCTGGTGGAAGACTGGCACAGCCGACTTTCCGCAACCATCGACAAGATCGCTCCCAGGCGCCCTCTGCGCGCTCGCTCCAGGCTAGCCCCTTGGTACTCCCAGGGGTTGCGGCTTATGAAGCAGGAGCTCAGACGGTTAGAGAGGCGGTGGTGCCGCGCTCTCGACGAGGCAACGAGAGCATCTTATAGGACGTTTATGAGATCCTATGAGATGGCAGTCAAGGCTGCAAAGAGGGAATTCTATGCAGCTACGATTGCATCTGCAAGCTCACGCCCAGCCCAATTATTTAGAACAATTCGGTCTCTGACAGCCCTGCCTCAGGGCAGACATAATAGTAGGGAATTGGAAATTGGCTGCGAGGCATTTGCGAGCTATTTTGCAGATAAAGTCTCGGCGCTCCGCCGCGACCTCCCCGCCACATTTGAAACAGTGAGCGAACTCGAGGCCCCTTGCGCGTCTTTGGGCGTGGGTTTAGAATGCTTTGATCGGCTCAGTCTGGAGGAAGTCGACAGATTGCTAGTATCTGTACGCCCAACCACATGCAACCTTGATCCGTGCCCCTCCTGGCTCATTAAGGCGGGCCACGAGGGGTTTCGTGGTGCCGTGGGGGAGATTGTCAACAAGTCCCTCTCGGAGGGACGGTTCCCCGAGGCACTCAAGGAAGCGATGGTCCGCCCTCTCCTGAAAAAAACGACCGTGGACCCGGCGGAATTGGCCAGCTACCGGCCGGTGTCCAATTTGCCTTATTTGGGCAAACTGATTGAGAGAGCGGTGGCGATCCAGCTACAGGGCTTTCTGGATGACGCTTCCGTCCTTGATCCATTCCAGTCCGGCTTTCGCCTGGGGTACGGGACGGAGGCAGCACTGGTCGCCTTAACGGATGACCTCCGGAGGCATCTGGATTGAGGTGGCGTGGCAGCACTGTTGTTGTTAGATCTGTCGACTGCATTTGATACAGTCGACCACCAGTTGCTGATCCGCCGCCTCGCCGACGTGGGGATCCAGGGGCTCGCCCTTCAATGGCTTGCCTCTTTTCTCCAAGGTTGGGGACAGAGGGTGGTGCTAGGGGGCAGCAGTCCCGGAGGCACCCGCTTGAATGCGGGGTGCCTCAGGGGGCAGTGCTCTCCCCGATGTTGTTCAACATCTATATGCGCCCCCTCGCCCAGATTGCTCGGAGGTATGGGCTGGGTTGTCACCAATATGCAGATGACACCCAGCTCTATCTGTTGTTGGGCGGCCAGTCGGACTCCGTCCCGGAAGATCTTCACCGGGCTTTGCAGGCTTTGGCCGGGTGGCTCCGGCGGAGCCGATTGAAGTTAAACCCTGCCAAGACGGAAGTCCTGTGCCTGGGTTGGACCGGCCGGGGATTGGGGCTCCCACCCCCGACCTTCGACGGGGCATCGTTGGTGCCAGCGCCAGAGGTTAGGAGTTTGGGAGTGTTCCTGGACCCCGCACTAACTATGGGGGCCCAGGTGGCAGCCACTGTCAAGTCGGCTTTTTACCATCTTCGACTGATTCGGCAGTTGGTCCCGTTTATCGACCACGAAGACCTGGCCACGGTGATTCATGCAATGGTCACCTTGAGGTTAGACCACTGTAACGCCCTCTACATGGGGCTGCCTTTGGGGCAAATCTGGAGGCTGCAGCTAGTGCAGAATGCGGCAGCCAGGCTGTTGATGGGCACACCTAGGCGGGAGCACATCCGGCCTATGCTGAAAGCGCTGCACTGGCTGCCTATAGCATACCGGATTCGCTTCAAAGTGCTGGTGCTTTCCTTTAAAGCCCCATATGGCCAGGGTCCGGCATACCTGAGGGACCGCCTTTCCTCATATATGCCCCAAAGAGCACTTCGGTCTGAATCACAACATCGCCTGGCGGTCCCTGGCCCTAAGGAGGCCAGGCTGGCGGCCACGAGGGCTAGATCATTCTCAGTGGCGGCTCCTACCTGGTGGAATGAGCTCCGGGAAGAGATCAGTGCCCTGCGGGACCTTTCACAGTTCCGCAGGGCCTGTAAGACGGAGCTCTTCCGCCAGGTGTTCGAGTAGGAGCCGCCGCTTCTTTTTCCCCCCTCGTTGGCCGCCGCCCCGCCTCCTTCCCACCGCTAATTTTACCAACTGGGATGGAGGAAGGGGATAGCCGAGCTAAGCCCTCGGGGCCCGCCGCGACCACCACTGCTGTGCCTAATGATTATCTGTAGCCATCGGGTTGAGATAAAAGAGGAATTATAGAGCACGTTATGATGTGGGTATGTTCAGTATTTTTAGATGTTTTAACCTGTTTCCCTGGCACTGGTTGCCCTTGTAAGCCGCCCTGAGCCCACTTGTGGGGAGGGTGGGGTAGAAATGGAATGTATAAATAAATAAATAAATAAACACTCTTCCCCTACCTTTTTACGTCTCTCTTTTCTACGGCCATTTAGGAGAAGCCCCACTGTCTCACTTTCGTTTCTCTATTTCTTTTGGGTATTACCTCCTCCCGTACCCACCTCTATTTCCACTAACCAACCCTCTCGAGAAACTAACTACTATATAACATGCAATAAATAAATTTCAATATACTCAACTTCTGTTGGTCTCCTTTCGCTGAGTCTTTCGCTTCTTGGACTCTCCATGATTCCGCAGGGCTCCTCTTGCGCTCGGAGAGACAAACATCTCTCTAGGGCTCCGTGTACTTTCTGCTTCAGGGTATCGCTAGAAAAATAAAAAAGCCCAGGTGGAGGGGATGCCACCCCCCTTCCATCTGCCAGCTTGAGAATCCCTTGCCAGAACCTTCTCTCCGGGAGAGTACTGGGTGTAGAAAAAAAAACACCTAATTTAAGTAAACAGACTGGCAGAAGCGAGGAGCGAGCTCACCGCCCTACTGCCTTCATCGAGCCCAGAACCGGAACTCGAGCCACCATCTTTTTTTTAGTTCCTCATATCCCTAGTGTTTTATATTTCCATCTTTTCATATTCCTCTCTATTTTTTCCATGTTTTTTCATAGCTATCCTTTATCATTTTGTCAATGTTTTTTGCAGAACAATACCTAAACATTTACATTTCTTGACACGCAGTCCTGTATTCGTAAACCTATTTATCTCCTCCTTTCTTCTCTGCTAACGTTAAGGCATAATATTTCTGATTTTGCCATGTTGACTCCTAGCCCTGAGCACTTTTCAAAGTCTTCTAGAATGATCTTAACCTCTTTTACTCCTCCTTTAGGGTTCGTCATGATTACTATGATATCATCTGCAGATAGGTTAAGCTTCATTTCTTCGTTACCTATCTTATATCCTTCTATTCTACCTGAATTTCTAATCCGTTCTGCTAGTTGTTCTATTGCTATTGTGAATATAAGTGGGGATAATGGGCAGCCTTGTCTTACTCCTCCTTGTATGGGGAATACTTGTGAATGTTCATTGTTTACTTTTACTTTCGCATTCCCATCTTTATATATTTCCTGAATCGCTTGTAAGAATTCTTTTCCTATCCCTATTTTCTTCATTGTTTGCCATATGTAATCATGTGAGAGAGTATCAAAAGCTTTATACACATCCAATTTTAGTAGTCTTATTTTCCTTTGTTGGCCATGGAATAAAACGTTTAAGATATTCCTGATGGGGTGTGCTATGTTTCTGCCATTGATGAACCCATATCGGTCCCCTTTTATAATTGTCGGAATAACTTTCTTTAATCTATTTGCCAATATTTTAGCAAAAATCTTGTAATCTTGATTTAGTAGACTTATAGGTCGGTAAGAACCTACTTCTTCTGGATCCTTCTGGGGTTTTAGTATCAGCATTATTTCTGTTTCCTTCCATGTATCTGGAGCTTTTTTCCCTTCCAAGGCTTCATTAAATACTACCTGCAATTCGGGTGTTATAATCTCTATCATCTCTTTGTAGAATTCGCTAGTGAAACCGTCTAGCCCAGGTGATTTACCCTTTTTAAGTTCTTTTATTACTTCTCTTATTTCCTGGGTTGTAATCTCTCCCTCTAGTGCCTCTTTCCCTTCTTTCTCCAGAGGGAGACTGGGTATCTCCTGAGACTCTATTGTAGTCTTTTTCTTATATAAGTTTTTATAAAAATTCTTGAACACTTTACTAATTTCCTTAGGACTTTGTGTTGTATTATTTTTAATTTTTATAGTTCCAATAATCTGTTTTGCTTTTTTGATTTTCAGATAGTTTGCCAGCCTTTTCACTGTATTAATGCTGTTCCTCTGGAAGTCGTTTCTTACCATAATTTCCTTTTTCCAAATTGTTGCTATATCTAGTGTTTCCAATTGTTTTTGAATGTCTTTGATTTTGCTCTGTAGAGTGGGGTTGTATTTCTCCATTAGATCCCTTTGTAACTTCTCTAATTCCTGGATTTTATTTTGTCTTTTTATATTCCATTCCCTTTTTATGCTCTTTTCTTCCTTTATGCAATGGCCCCTTATAACTGCTTTAGCAGCATCCCATAATATATTAGTAGGCACCGTTCCTCTATTTTCCTTGAAGTATTGTTTTATCTGTGTTGTCATATATTCCCTGTCCTCTTCTTTTGCCATTATTAAGTTATTATGTCTCCAGGGTCTGTTTGTTAGGGACAGGTTTAATTCCAATTCAATACTTATAGGGGCATGACTCTTGGGCCTCCCTGACTGTGGGTACTTTACTTTATTTATTGTCTGAAACCCTCCCCTCCCTCCCTTCCCCTTCAATTTGGATGAAAACATCATCCTGTCTTCCCACCTTCCAGAGTGTACACACCCCAAACCTCCCCTTCTTATTTCTAAAGCTAGCTGATTAAACTTTTATGTACTTCCCTTTATGTGGAGTCCTCGTAGGAGTCCGTCCTCGGTCTTTTGTCACGTCTGTTTGAAGGTCCTTCTCCTGGGTCATCTGCTTCCTCCATATCTTCCTCCTCTCTCTGCTCTCTCAGGACTTCTGTGTCAATACCCAGTTGCCTGAAGAGTTCCCTTGCTTCCTTAGGGTTCTGTGCTATCAGCCTCTTGCCTTTGAATATTATTATTGAAGCTGGATATCCTCATGAGAATTTCACATTGTTTTCATATAATTTTTGCCCATAGCTTCTCATTTGGTTTTTCTTCTTCATAGTTTCCTGGCAGAAGTCCTCTATTATACAAATCTTTTTCCCTCTGAAGGTCAGGTCCTTCTTCTTTTTCAAGGTCTTGAATACTTCCTGCTGTAGTTTTTCTCTTGTAAATTTAATTATAGCATCCCGTGGGGCTCCTCCTTCCCTTCTTCTTTGCAGTCTATGTGCTCTTTCAATCTCTTGGGGTTGTATCTCGACTCCATTTTCTCCTCACCAATCTCTGAGTGTTCCTTCCAGAAGCTTGTTATTTATCTCTTCTGAAATCCCTGCAAAAATAAGGTTTGCTCTTCTGTTGCGGTCTGATAACTCCGTGAGCTGGGTATTTAACTGTTTTATCATCTGTTTATTTTTCGTAGCCAGCTCAGTGGCCACCGTTGCCATCTGCTTTACTTCTTTAAGCTGAGTTGCTAGCTCAGTGACTGCGTCCATTACTATCTTAATTTCAGATTTTATCTGTTCCTGAGAGGTTATCATCATATTCTGGAATGCAGGCATTTGCTCAGAGAGTTCCTTTATATTTTTTGCCATTGCTCTTATTATCTTCTGGTGAGTCAGATAAGAGCTGTATGTTTGGCCTGGGCGTTACCTCCCTAAAACAGTAATAATTAATTGCTAACTTACCCTCTGAAGTCTCAGAGAGGTCTTCCTGTGTTCAGCAGAAGTTCGCACGCTGATTTCTCCTTTTGGTTATCCTTGAGACAGACTTAATTACATTCTTTTTGAGCTTTTAAGATATTAGTTCTAAGGAGGGGTCGGGCAAGCTACCGGCTTCCTCAGCGCATGCATACAACTCCCAGGCTGGGCTTTCTCATACCAGAGTGGGAAACTATGTGCAGCTAGTGATGGAGGAGTCCCAGATTACTGCCACTGGGCCAGGGGTCTCTCCTAAAGACTGAAAAGTATCACTCATAATTTCTAGGCTGCTTAGTATCAACCCCCTACACAATCACACTATTAACACTCATGTCAGGGTCAGGCATGCTCCTAAGTTATAGCCACCGTGGGATTTCTAAGACAACAGGCGGACTTTCTAGAGGGCCAAATCATACACTCTTGCAAAGCCTGCTTGCTCCTAAAATTCATTTCCCAAAATGACAGATTTCATAAGAGAAGCCAATGTTGGATCAGGCCAATGGCCCATCTAGTCCAACACTCTGTCACACAGTGGCCAAAAATACCAGGTGCCATCAGGAAGTCCAGCAGTGGGGCCGGGACACTAGAAGTTCTCTCACTGTTGCCCCCCCCCCAAGCACCAAGAATACAGAGCATCGCTTGCCCCAGCCTGAGAGTTCCTATCTATACCTTGTGGCTAATAGCCACTGATGGACTTCTGCTCCATATGCTTATCTAATTCTCTCTTGAAGCTGTCCATGCTTGTAGCCACTGCCACCTCCTGTGGCCATGAATTCCATGTGTTAATCACTCTTTGGGTGAAGAAGTACTTCCTTTTATCCGTTCTAACCCGACCACTTAGCAATTTCATGGAGTGCCCATGAGTTCTTGTATTGTGAGAAAGGGAGAAAATGACTTCTTTCTCTACCTGCTCTATGCCATGCATAATCTTATAAACCTTGATCATGTCACCCTTCAGCCATCGTTTCTCCAAGCTAAAGAGCCCCAAGCATTTTAACCTTTCTTCATAGGGAAAGTGTTCCAACCCTTTTATCATTCTAGTTGCTCTTTTCTGCACTTTTCCCAATGCTATAATATCTTTTTTGAGGTGTGGCGACCAGAACTGTACACAGTACTCCAAATGAGGTTGCACCAATGATTTATACAGGGGCATTATGACACTGGCAGATTTGTTTTCAATTCCATTCCTAATAATACTGAGTATAGTGTTGGCCTTTTTATTGCATTTGCACACTGTCTAGACATTTTCATTGAATTATCCACTATGACTTCAAGCTCTCTCTCTTGGTCAGTCTCTGCCAGTTCAGACCCTTCAATGTGTATTTATATTTAGGATTTTTGGCTCCAATGTGCATCACTTTGCACTTGGCCACATTGAACCCCATTTGCCACGTTGATGCCCACTCGCCCATCCTCAACAGATCCCTTTGGAGTGCCTCACAATCTTCTCTGGTTCCCACCACCCTGAACAACTTCATGTCATCTGCAAACTTAGCCATTTCACTGCTTACTCCCAACTCCAAATCATTAATAAACATGTTTAAAAGTATTGGCCCAGAACTGATCCCTGTGGTACCCCACTGCTTAACACCCTCCACTGAGAAAATTGCCCATTTATACTGGCTGAGTTCGGACTGGCAATTTGCCCCACTATAGCCACGTTTCAGCCACGTTTCCCAAGTGGATTAAAAGGAGCATTCACACAGGCACATCTGCCTATATACAGTTAGGGGGGACGGCCCTATATTCCTATTGGCGGGTTTGAATAGCCCGCCAATGCTGCCATTGGTTCACTACTGGCGAGCTCAGGAACCTAGTCCCTATTGTTCTCAGAGAGCGAAGCTTGGCTGTATTTCGCCAGCTCTGCCTTCTGATCCCAGGACACAACACCCCTCCCCCATAGTTCGTCTCCTATCAGGTGACGTAGTCTTTTAAGTATGTTGGTGCCCTCCGTTCTCTTAGCGATCGTCGGGGGGCCGGTACCGGACTGGCGGGGCCCCTATCGGGTGTTCCGCCAGCACCAGGAGCTTGGATCTCTGGTAGTAGCCGAGGCGGTGACGGTGGCGGGCACGGTGGCGGCTGTAACGGCGGCGGCAGCGGTGGCGGCGGTTCAGCTGTCACCGGGGCCCCCTCCGGATTCCGTGGACTTTCCGGCGCTGGCTCCGCTGTCGGTGCTTGCAGTCGATCGGATGCTGGGGCGGTCGCGGCATTTCCCGGTAACTGGATCTCTGTGTCGGGGTCTTGCCGCCTCCGGAGCTGGTCGACGTGTTTACGGAGGACCCGGTCCCCATCTGTTAGGACTTTGTAGGACACTGGCCCGGTGGGTTTTAGGATGCGCCCGGCCACCCACTGAGGCCCCGCCCCGTAATTCCGGAAGTAGACAGGTTCCCCCGGGAGGAAGCTTCGGGGAGCCTCCCGGTTCTCGACCAGCTCTCTCTCTGGGGCTCGGTCCGGGTGGAGCCTGTCTAATAAAGTGGTAGGGCGGCGGCCCATTAATAGTTCTGCGGGGCAATGCCCGGAGATGGGGTTTGGGGTGGTGCGGTATGTTAGAAGAAAGCGGGCCAGCCGGAACTCCCAGTCCCCCTCCGTTATGCGGCTCAGGGCTTCTTTGGCGGTGCGTACCGTTCTCTCCGCCTGTCCATTTGTTGCCGGGTGGAAGGGCGCTGATCGTATGTGCCTGATTAGGTTCCTTTCGAGGAACGCTTGAAACTCAGCAGATGTGAACGCTGCCCCGTTGTCTGACACGATTGTGTCTGGTAACCCGTGCGTCGCGAATATTTTCCGCAGGGCCCTTATTGCCGCTTTGGCAGAGGTGGTAGACACTGGGCTTATTTCCACCCATTTCGAGTAGGAGTCTACCGTCACCATGAACTGGAGCCCCTGAAATGGCCCCGCAAAATCTATGTGTAGGCGTGACCACGGCTTGTGGGTAGACTCCCAGCTTTGGGTTGGCGCTCTCGGGGGATTGGGGCGGACTTCCTGACACCGTGTACACCCTCGGACCCAGGTTTCAATTTCGGCGTCCATCCCGGGCCACCACACGTAGCTCCTTGCCAGAGCCTTCATGCGTACAATGCCGGGGTGGGCCTCATGTAGCGTTTCTAGAACCCCTTGTCTCATGGGCCCCGGGATGACCACCCTGTCCCCCCATAACAAGCACCCTTTTAAGGCGGATAACTCTTCCCGCCTGGCTTTGTATGCCGTGAACTCTGGCCCTGTCTGTTCCGCTGGCCATCCCCTCACCACCCAGTTTAGGACCCGGGAGAGAATGGGATCTCGGGACGTGCGAGCGGCCACGCCTGCAGCCTGAAGGGGGGGGGGTTTGGCAGCTCCTCCATTAACAAGACTGCGGGAGCCGGGGCCGGATCTTCCCCTGTATGCGGCCGGAGTATGCGGCATGACCCAGCGCCTTGCCCGGCCGACGCTCCAACTGGTACTGGTAGCCCGCTAAAAACAAGGACCAGCGCAACACCCGGGGCGACAATACCTGCGGCGTTTGTTTGTCCGCCGCGAACAGTCCCAGGAGCGGCTTATGATCGGTTACGAGTGTGAAGGGCCGCCCGTACACAAAGTTGTGAAACTTTTTAACCCCCGCCACCAGTGCCAAGCCCTCCCGGTCGATTTGTGCATAGTTCCGCTCCGCGGGGGACAGCGTGTGGGAGTAATAAGCCACCGGGACTTCCCTTCCATCCGGTAGCTTGTGTGCCAAGAC
Organism: Gekko gecko; assembly: GCA_029375565.1. Classification (NCBI taxonomy): domain Eukaryota; kingdom Metazoa; phylum Chordata; class Lepidosauria; order Squamata; family Gekkonidae; genus Gekko; species Gekko gecko. Next base: position 117,046,968 of record JAPDNY010000005.1, read on the forward strand.
TGCCCCGACCCCATACGGTGATGCGTCGCACGCAAGGATTACCGGGAGCTTTTCATCAAAGTGGGCGAGCACCGCATTAGAAATCAGGAGTACTTTAACCCCCCGAAACGCCGCCGCCTCCCTCGCTCCCCAGGCCCAAGGTGTCGCCTTATCCAGCAGTCTGTGCAGGGGTTCGGCCACGGCGGCCTTGTGGGGGAGAAAGGCGTGGTAAAAGTTCAGGAGGCCTAAGAACGCCTGGAGCTCGGCCTTGGACTTCGGGGCGGGGGCCTCCACGATGGCCTTCACCTTGTCCCTCGCCGGATGCAGGCCTGTTGCGTCTACCCGGTATCCCAAGAACTCCACCTCCGGCACCCCGAGGAGGCACTTTTCCCGCTTCACTTTCAGCCCCGCGGCTTGGAAGCGTTCCAGTACAGTTCGGAGGCAGGCGGCGAAGCTTTCCGGGGTGGTCGCGGCGATGAGGACGTCGTCAAAGAACGGCATCACCCCAGGGATCCCTTTCAACAAATCGTCCATTAGATTTTGAAATATCCCTGGGGCCACACTGACCCTGAACTGCAGCCGCTTCACCCGGAAGGCCCCCCGGTGGGTCACTATGGTTTGCGCCTCGGCCGTGGCTGCATCCACCGGGAGTTGCTGGTACGCCTGCGCGAGATCCAGCTTTCCAAATATGCGCGCCCCCGCCAGTGTTGCTAAGACATGGCTGACCACGGGTACGGGGTATGCGTGCGCCTGAAGTGCCTGGTTAATGGTGCACTTATAATCCGCGCAGATGCAGATTTCCCCGTTTGGCTTAACGGGTGTCACAATCGGGGTCTCCCATCGAGCGTTCGGGACAGGCTCTAGGACTCCCTGGGCCACTAGCCGGTCCAGTTCGGCCTCTATTTTAGGGCGGAGGGCCAGGGGCACGGTGCGGAAGCACCGTCGGATGGGCGTCACTGTGGGGTCTAAGTGGAGCGACACCGGGGGCCCTTTATAACACCCCAGTTTCCCGTCAAAGACCTCGGGGAATTCCTTGCACACCGCCCGCCAGTCGCGCATCCCGCACTTATTCACTCCCCCAATTGTGATGCCTAGGGCCTCAAACCATGCCCGCCCCAGGAGACTCACGAGATTTCCCTCCACCACCACCAAGTCCAAGTTCCCCTCAAAGTCTCGGTATTGCACTCGGAAAGTGCCGACTCCCCGGATGGGGACAGGGTTCTTTTGAAAGTCCACCAAGCTTAGTGGCGATGGACGTAGAGGGGTCCCCTGACGGGCAAAGTCTTTTTAAAGTGTCCATGGAAATGATGGACGCCGCCGATCCCGAGTCCACCTCCATGCAGCAAGGGGACCCCTCGATCCGCACGGTTACTTGGATCTTCGGGGTGGAGGAGAGGTTGGGGTTGGGGAGGCGAAGTACCTGCAGCGGTTGGTCGGTGAGGTGGTTCAACTCGGCGACCTCTTCCTTCGTCTCGTAGGCGGTGGACGATGCGCGATGCGACGATCTCGAATTCCGGGGGCCCTTGGATCGGCAGACCCGTGCGAGGTGTCCCTGCTTTCCGCACCCGTGACAGACAGCATCCCGGAACTTGCAGGATTTCCTTGCGTGGCCTTCCCCGCAGCTGGCACAGACGACCCGGTTGCCGGAAGGCTTGGCTGGCTCTCTGTTGGCCTGCTGGAACGGCGCCGGCCGGCGTTGTTGAGGTCTGAGGGCGAAGACCTCTTCCGTGTCCACATTCCCGGGGCTTGGATTCCTTCTGACCACATGGGCGGCCGCGGCCGGGCGTTCCCCTTCCGCGGCCTCGTGGGCTGTTGCGGCGTCTAGGGCCTCGTCCAAGGAGAGCTTCCGGTGTCCAACCAACTTGCGCCGCAGCTTGGAGTCCGCCAGGCCCCACACGAACTGCGTCAGCAGGTTGTCCTCCACCTTCGGGAATCCGCAGTCCACCGCAAGCGCCCTTAGCGCGGCCAGGAAGGTGGCAATGGATTCCCCTTGGGCCTGGACTCGCCTCTGGAAATCCATCCTCTTGGCCAGGAAGGTCGGCCGGGGGCTGAAGTAAGCGTTGAGGACATCCAGGATCTCCCCAAACGAGCTCTCCAAGGCCGTGCGGGGCACCAAGAGGCTCTTGGCGAGGCGGACGGTTTGGGTGCCGCAGGCGTTCAGCAGGATCGCTCGTTTCTGGTCGGGGTGGCGGATTTCGTTGAGCTCCAAATAGCTGATGAGCTGGTCGACCCATGCATCCCAGGTTTCTGGCTGAGACGGATCGAAGTGCTCCAGTGTTACATGAGAAGCGGCCATGGTTCTGTCTGGGAAGGCGTGCGCCGGGGCGAGCGGTGCGGTGCTGCTCTCGGGGTCAGCGATGCGATGCTCGGCGAGCGGTGCGGTGCTGCTCTCGGGGTCAGCGATGCGATGCTCGGCGGTGTCCTTTTCGTCGCTCATGGAGTCATGGAAGGCGTTGCAATCCCATCCTCGTCGCCACTGTAAAGTACTGGGTTTCGGGCCTCATGACTCGGACGACGACATAAGAGAAGACGCGTTTATTCGTACTTCACACAAGACAAAGAACACACAGTAACGGCCGGAGGCCAACTATATACAGTTAGGGGGGACGGCCCTATATTCCTATTGGCGGGTTTGAATAGCCCGCCAATGCTGCCATTGGTTCACTACTGGCGAGCTCAGGAACCTAGTCCCTATTGTTCTCAGAGAGCGAAGCTTGGCTGTATTTCGCCAGCTCTGCCTTCTGATCCCAGGACACAACATTCCCCACCCGTAGGCAACCCATGCTGTTCCGATTCACTCCCAGGATTAAAAGATACCTGTTGAAAGTGGTAGCAAATCCCAGAGAGTGCTTTATCCCTCTGTATTCTGCTTCCTGGAAGTGTGAATGCTCAGCCGAAAAGCCAGGAGCGCTCATGCGCTCATACACACTTAAGCATCTGGCCAATTTTCCAGGAAAAAGCCATTTACAGCCATGCCTCCTGGCCAGCAGTCTGAACGCTCCTGCGTGCCTCTTCCCAGTTTTCTCCCACATCAGTCAGTGCAGTATGACTGGGAAAACCCGGAACACTTTGTTCCGAGGCTTTTTCGCCATGACTGGCTCCCACTTCAAACTGCCAGTCTGAACTCAGCCACTCACTCTCTGTTTCCTATTAATTAGCCAGTTTTTGATCCACAAGAGGACTTGCCGCTTTATTTCGTGACTATTGAGCTTACTTAGGAGCCTTTGATGAGGAACTTTATAGGAAGCTTTCTGGAAGTCAAGGTAAACAACATCTATTGGGTCCTCCTTGTCCACATGTTTGTTCACTCCCTCAAAAAAGCACCAGCAGATTAGTGAGACAAGATCTTCCCTTACAGAACCTATGCTGAGTCTGCCTCAATACTTTTTGTTCATCAGTGTGCCTACTAATTCTTTCCTTAACGATTTCCACCAACTTACCCGGTATCGATGTCAGACTGACTGGCCTGTATTTTCCCAGATCTCCTCTGGAGCCCTTTTTAAAGATGGGAGTGACATTAGCTACCTTCCAGTCCTCAGGAATGGAGGCAGACTTTAATGAAAAATTACATATTTTTGTCAGGAGATCCACAGGTTCACATTTGAGTTCTTTCAGAACTCTCGGATGTATGCTATCTGGGCCTGGTGATTTATCAGTTTTTCAGTTCTCTATCAGTCGTAGGACCTCCTCTCTTGTCACCTCAATCTGACTCGGGTCTTTCAACGCCCCTCCCGAAATCAGCGGTTCTGGAGTGGGCAAGCACTTCTCATCTTCCACAGTGAAGACAAAGGCAAAAAATGCATTCAGCTTCTCAGCCATTTCCCTATCATCCTTCAGTACTCCTTTTACCCCTTGGTCATCCAAGGGCCCCACTGCCTCCCTGGCTGGTTTCCTGCTTCTAATGTATTTGAACAAAGTTTTATTGTTGGTCTTTATGTTTTTTGTGATATGCTCCTCATATTCTCTTTTTGCCTGCCTGATCACAGACTTGCATTTTATTTTCCACAACCTGTGTTCCCTTTTATCAACCTCACTGAGACTAGCTTTCCACCAGTTTAAGGAATCCTTCTTACTTTTTACAGTTTCCATTACTTTGTTTGTTAACCATGCAGGCTTTTTTCTATACCTATTTGTGCCTTTCCTAACCTGTGATATATATTGTTTCTGAGCTTCTAGCATTGTAGTTTTAAATAGTCTCCAAGCTTTCCCAATGGTTTTGACTCTTTCTACTTTTCCTTTCAGCTTCTTCCTCACATGTCCCCTCATAACAAAGAAGTTACCCCTTTTAAAGTTAAAGTGGTTGTGTCAGTCTTTTGGGGCAACTCCCTATTTCTACAAATGTTAAACAATAACGTTATGGACACTGTTCCCAAGTGGTGCAATCACTTTTACATCTCTCACCAGGTCTTGGGCATTAGTTAGGACCAAATCCAGGATTGCCTCTCCCCTGGTAAGTTCTGTGGCCATCTGTTCCATAGCACAGTTATTGAGAGTGTCTAGAAACTTAATCTTTTTTTCCTGACTTGAAAACATATTGATTGACCCAATCAATATCTGGGTAGTTAAAGTCTCCTATTACGACACAGTTATTTTGTCTAGCTGCTATCTTTAAGTCATTCATCATTTTATAATCCTTCTCTATCTTTTGATCTGGTGGGTGATAACAAACTCCCAGTGTTAAGCTTCCTTTTGGGCCCACTATTTCAACCCATAGCATTTCCAGAAGCAAATCCAATTCACTTACCTTCTCAATCTTACTGGACTGTATACCCTCTCTGACGTACAGATCCACCCCACCTCTAACCCTTCCCCCACATCCTTCCGATATAATTTATAACCAGAAATCACTGTATCCCACTGATTTTCTTCACCCTACGAAGTTTCTGAAATACCCACAATGTCTATTTCCCCCCCCAACGCCAAGCATTCCATTTCCCCAATTTTATCTCGGACACTTCTAGCATTTATGTATAAACAGCTATAGTTTCCCATGCATTTTAAGCCCACAACCTTCCTCGTGTTACGTCAAAACCTTGCCAGGCAGTCCATATCGTTAGGCACAGTCTCAGTGAACGATTGTAATCCATTTCCTTGTACAAAAGTAATAGCTACCCCTTCATCTCTTTGAGATGAGCCATCCCGAACCAGAGACTTTTAATTTCCTGTTGGCTTTCCCCCAATATTCGATTTAAAAACTGCTGTGCCACCTTTTTGATTTTGAGCACCAGCAGCTTGGTTCCTTCTCGGGACAAGTGGAGACTGTCCCTTTTGTACAGCTCCCCCTTGTTCCAAAAAGCATCCCAGTGCCTAACAAACTTGAACCCTTCCCCCCTACACCACCATCTCATCCACGCATTGAGACTCCTGATCTTTACCTGTCTCTCTGGCCCTGCACATGGAACAGGTAGCACTTCTGAGAAGGCTACCTTGGAGGTCCTGGCCTTGATTTTCCTGCCTAGCAGCCTAAATTTTTCTGCCAGGACCTCACGACTGCATTTCCCCACATTTTTGGTGCCAACATGTACCACAACCACTGGCTTCTCCCCAGCACTATCTATCAGCCTATCTACAATACGTGTAATGTCCACTACCTTTGCACCAGGCAGGCAAGTCACCATATGGTCAGTACATGGGTTTGCCACCCAGCTGTCTACCTGCCTAAGGATCAAATCACCAACTACCAAGAGTCCCTCTCCCTCCCTGCCGAGGAATGGTTCCTTGGTGTGAAAAGATACCCGTTCGCCAGCTGAAGAAGAGGTCCCTTCTGAGGGCACATTTCCCTTATCCGCAGCACAGTGCCCTGTTTCCCCTCAATCCTCATGCTCCCTGAGAGTGGCGGGACTGCCATTTTCAAAATGGGAGATATCTAACAAATCCCTGAGAGTCTTCTCCATGTGCCTAACTGACTGTCTCTGCTTCTCCAGGTCTGCCACCTTGGCCTCAAGGGAGCAAACTCATTCCCTGAGAACCAGGAGCTCCTTGCACCGGGCACACACCCAAGACTTCTTTCCAATGGGCAGATAGTCATACATGTGACACTCTGTGCAAAACACTGGATAGCCCCCAACCCCCTGCTGGCATTCTGGCTTCATAACTGTTTTTAAAATAATAATTATATATAATCCCCCTTTTAAAGCTCTTTGTATTTATGTGGTTCTCCTTGTAGAAGTCTACTTACCTTACTGGGAACCCAAGGAGACTAGGTCCCTGGCTTTCTGGCTCTTCCTGGGTTTCTTACAGAGTCCCTAGTCAAAGAGCTGAGACTCGTGCCTCTGGCAAGGTGCTGCCTTAAATAGAAGCTTCCCCCAGCACAGGATGTGGCCAGCAGCTATTCAAATTCACCCAGGTGCTCAATTACAGTCAAACAATGACCCTTACACACCCTTTCTCAAGCAGCCAGGACTCTGCAACAACTCACAACTCACCCACACACTCCCACAGTACCCTCTCAGCTAAATCACCTCAGCTGAAAGTAAATAAAAAACACTCACCCCTCTATCAGCTCGATCTCCTGCTCCTTCTCAGAGCTCAGCTGGGTCATCTCTGCTTCTTTCAGGTCAGAAATGAATATGTAGTTGCAAATAGGGCTACCAAGTCACACACCTCCCTCCATATTCCCTTGAGTCTCCTAGTGTTGCCAACTCTGGGCTGGGAAATTTGTGGAGATTTTGGGAGTGGACCCTGGGGATGGCAGAGTTTAGGTTGAGGGAACAGACCTCAGCAGGGTACAATGCCATAAAGTCCACCCTTCAATGCAACCCTTTACTTCAGAGGTAGTAATGTTCAGAAATCAATTATAACACCAGGAGATCTCAAGGCCCAACCTGGAGGTTGGCAAGCCTTTCTTTCACCCAACCTCAACTTCATATGAAAGCATATGACATGACTTGTCCAGCTCCATGGACCAGAATGACCAAGGTCCCAAGCAATTTGTTTTCTCTTAACACCCCCCCCCCAACAGCCCTGATTGCAGGAATATTTGAACTAGCCTTCAGGTAAACTGGCTGAGGCAGGGGAACACTACCCCCCACCCTCCCCGTGCTGCATCTCCTGTTCGGCCAATGGTGCTGGCATTGAAGTAGACTTTTGAAGACATTCACCACTGAAGGAATACATCAGGGGTCCTGAGGCTTTTTGAGCCTGCAGGCACCTTTGGAATTTTGACACAGCATGGTGGATGCATCCTAGGGTTGCCAATGTCCAGGTGGGGCCTGGAGATCTCTGGTGTGCACTTTTTCTGTTGTTAATTTTTTTTTGTCATATAGAGGAGGGGGGTGTTAAATATACTAGGTATGCCACTGGATTTTTCAGCCCTTATATGCATATCTCTTGGCTTTGCTGTTTATGAATCCAGTTGCAAAAACAGTAAAGAAAATAAATAAATATCTTCTAGCTTTAATCAAGCTGACTATATTTTGCATTGTACCTCTGCATCCTGATCCCAACTGGCCCTCTTTATAACACCCCCCATCTGTTGACCTAGATATAAGGGATCATGGGTCTTCATTCTCATTTGTATCTGATGAAGTGAACTTTGACTTATGGAAGCTTATTCTCTGGAAAATTTTGTAGGTTTTTAAGGTACTACTGAAGCTGAATTTCATTGGCACCAGGTCACACTTGTTGGATATTAATAGGCTGCCATCCTTGTATGCCTTCATGTAAACACTGGTTCAGATTGTTAGTTGTCATTCTAAGCAGTTTCGAGGTTGGATATGCCCTAACTCTTCGAGACCACAAATGGTTGTTGTGAATCAATAATTATGTTCATATCACATCTCTGCCATGAACTCAGTTAAGTGGCATTAGGCAAACTCCTGCCATCCCCCCCCCCGCATCTGTGTTATGGGCAATAATACCTATCTGAAGTATGGGACTAATAATGCAAGGCTGTTACAGTGATTACTAAGATGGTGTATGTAAAGTGTTTTAAACATGTTAAAGGTAGTATTGCTAAAGGGATGCTGCTGTCAACCATATCCTTCCCTCATGCTGCTCCACATATAGGGCTGTCTTCTACGGCATCCATCTCACATCCAGATAGATGTTTTCAGAAGAGGTCTGTATGTAGATAGGCATAGGTCACTCTCCTTTGTTTAAAACTAGGAATAAGACCTGTTGTGGAAATAAATACAACAGGATCTAGAAAGAGGCTTTGGGTGGGTACCTTGGGCTAGGGCACTCAGTGTCGATCTGCTGTGGTGACTTCAGAAAGGTATAATGACACAGAGCTTACAGTTTTCTCCAGAGGAACTGATCTCTGCCATCTGAAGAGCAGTTGTAATTCTGAGTGACCTCCAGTCCTTCCCTGGAGATTGGCAACAATGGTTCCCAAGGAGGAAATGGCTGGTTTGGAGGGTGGAGTCTATGGCATTGTACCTGTCTGAGGACCCCCCCCTTATCTTTCCAGGCTCCACCCCTCAAATCTCCAGGAATTTCCCAACCTGGAGATGGCAACCCTATCTCCTTCCCATTCAACCATCAACCTACCTTTATCTGCCCCTCTGACTTCAGCTTTCCATCTCCCCCTGCCACCTGGAGCCTCCACTTAGGAAAAGTACAGTCTTTCTCAACAGTAGGGACCAAAGCAGCTCACATCATTCTCCTCTCCCCCACTTTTTTTCTTTTCTTTTTCCACTTGCCCAGAATGGGCAAGGTTTTTTATTTTTAAAGATTACATAAAAAAAAGGAACAATACATTTTAACATATCTAGCCAAGTGTCTCGCTCACAACATCATTTTTACATACATGTTACCATTTCCCCCTTGTTTTAATTTGTATTCCACACCATACATCATTAAAGCAAAGATCTGATTCCAGTAAACAACTAATTTTTCTATATCCTATCCTGTCCTTATAAATATTTGAATTTTGGTTCCACAACATTCTATGCTTGCCATAATTGATTCGGTTTAAGAACTGGCAGTCAGAAGACACTGGCCAGGGCTGACTGGCTGCTTCGCAAAGTCCCGCCCACGTCAGCCCCGGTCAGTGTTTTCAGCTCAGTCTGCTCCAGTCCGACAGGAGAGGACTGTCTGGAGTGTGAGCACAGAGACAGGCCCTCAAGGCTGAGGCAAGTGAGAGAAGCCCTTTTCCGCCCCCCCACACCATCCCCTGGGCCTTCTATGAGGGGACTAGGCCCAGAGAAGGCCTTCTCCGTCCCCCACACGCCATCCCCTGGGTCTTCTATGGGGGCACTAGGCCCAGAGAAGGCATTTTCCGCCCCCCCACATGCCATCCCCTGGGCCTTCTATGGGGGCACTAGGCCCAGAGAAGGCCTTTTCCAACCCCCACACACCATCCCCGGGCCTTCTATGGGGCACTAGGCCCAGAGAAGCCCTTTTCCGCCCCCCCACGCCATCCTCTGGGCCTTCTATGGGGGCAGTAGGCCCAGAGAAGGCCTTTTCCGTCCCCCACACGCCATCCCCTGGGCCTTCTGTGGGGGCAGTAGGCCCAGAGAAGCCATATTCTGTCCCCCACACACCATCCCCTGGGCCTTCTATGGGGGCACTAGGCCAGAGAAGGCCTGTTCCGTCCCCCACACGCCATCCCCTGGGCCTTCTGTGGGGGCAGTAGGCCCAGAGAAGGCCTTTTCCATCCCCCACACGCCATCCCCTGGGCCTTCTGTGGGGGCACTAGGCCCAGAGAAGGCCTTTTCTGTGCCCCACACACCATCCCCTGGGCCTTCTGTGGGGCACTAGGCCCAGAGAAGGCCTGTTCCGCCCCCCCACGCCATCCCCTGGGCCTTCTATGGGGGCAGTAGGCCCAGAGAAGGCCTTTTCCTTCCCCCACATGCCATCCCCTGGGCCTTCTATGGCGGCAGTAGGCCCAGAGAAGGCCTTTTCTGTCCCCCACATGCCATCCTCTGGACCTTCTATGGGGGCACTAGGCCCAGAGAAGGCCTTTTCCGTCCCCACACGCCATCCCCCTTCTATGGGTCACTGGGCCCAGAGAAGGCCTTTTCCGTCCCCCACACGCCATCCCCTGGGCCTTCTATGGGGCACTAGGTCCAGAGAAGGCCTGTTCCGCCCCCACATGCCATCTCCTGGGCCTTCTATGGGGGCAGTAGGCCCAGAGAAGGCCTGTTCTGTCCCCCACACGCCATCCCCTGGGCCTTCTATGGGGGCAGTAGGCCCAGAGAAGCCATTTTCTGTCCCCCACACACCATCCCCTGGGCCTTCTTTGGGGGCAGTAGGCCCAGAGAAGCCATTTTCTGTCCCCCACATATCATCCTATGGGCCTTCTATGGGGGCAGTAGGCCCAGAGAAGCCCTTTTCCCCCACACACGGCCTACTGCCCCCATAGAAGGCCCAGGGGATGGTGTGTGGGGGACAGAAAAGGCCTTCTCTGGGCCCAGAGAAGCCCTTTTCTGCCCCTCTTCCCTTCCTTTCCCCCTTTTCCTTTCTTCCTCTCTCCTTTCTTTCACTCTTTCCCCTATTCCTTCCTTCCTTCCTTCCTTCCTTCCTTCCTTCCTTCCTTCCTTCCTTCCTTCCTTCCTTCCTTCCTTCCTTCCTTCCTTCTAACCTCTCTCCCTTCTACCTCCCTCCCTTCCTTTCTAGGGCCCATTGTCTTCCACCACAATGGGCTTTGCTCCCTAGTCTGCTATATTTCATTTTATCTATAATATACCATTATAAATCAGTTTTATATCTTAAAAGTAAAGAAGGACAGAAACAGGTGTTTCTTAACAGTTTGGCAGATCTAAATTAGGCACATATTTCTTGTATGTTGACACTCTAGAGCCTTTAAGTTATTCTTACATATTTTTAGCAATGTTAGCTTTCAAAATCCCTTTTACTTGCACACCTAAACATATAAGATTGTATTTTCTCCATAGTATCAGGTCTCAACCTAACAATACCAGAAAGTTTTTACCTTACACTGTATCATCCCTACTTTTCTCTTAAGAGAGTTAAATCATTACACATTCTCTAGATAAGCATCCCATTACTTATATTTCCCCCTTGCAATATACACTCTAAGATTCAAACTGCCCTATATCTTTTATCATCTGTCAGTTAAAACATTACAAGTAAACAAAATATATTATTTCAGATTACACAGCCATTATATATAACTTTCACTAATCAGTTAAAACAGTTCAGATAGTCAAGATATATAGCTTCAGGTTATGTTCTTAGTCAATTGTATATCACGTATCAATACAGGTCAAGAAAACAGAACAAAAAACGAAAAAAAGGATTTAAGCAAATATTTTGCAGCAATTTAACAGTTTAACAATATCAGTTTGGGTAATCCTTTATCTCAATCATTTAGAACAATACAGGCAATCAGAGTATGTTATTTCAGATTACTTATAAAGTTTCAGTTTCTTTTGCTTTCTTTGTAAATGTCTTTTCAAAATTGTTTCCCTTATATGTCTTCCATCTTTGAAAAGCTTATCCCCTTCAAGCTTGCTTGTGTGACCAAACAAACAGCTCTGTCTCTCCAGCTCTGCAACCACTGTATTATATCCAACCATCTCAAAAGTCAAAATCTCCAAAAAATCGACATAGTGACAATTGAATAAATCTCTCATTATGGGTGTTGAGTGTTGAAACAAGCCATGTCCTCATCGCTTTGTGTCATATATAACATCATCTGTACTTGGCAATCTTGTGCTTCCGAAAATACAATCTCCTCTCTCTTAGAGCCAGTCAAGATCCCTCCCAGTGCTCGAAAAACAGCAGCTGTAATCTTAGTCTCCATCTGTAGTTTTATGAGATCCCAAAAGTCATCTGACAATGGCAATATATCTCCGTTCCCTTGGAAATCCTTCTTTTCAATTGCAATTGGAGACACCATCTCGCTCCTGAGCAGATAGTTTGTAGACAGCAGTCAATATGTAACTACGCAGGCAGGGAGCTCACAGTATGTCTCCATTTTAGCTTGATAAGCTTGTCTTTCTTTCCATAAGTCAAATAAGCCAGTTTAAAAAGTAAGATAAGTCCCTTTGAAAATATTTTTCCAACTAACAGATAGAAGATTTCAGCATGTTATTTTGCCCCTATATTTTTGATGCGATAAGTCCCCTAAACTCTGCCGAGCCGATGGCCGTGGGAGTCTCCATCCCCCTTTGCCTCTGGGGAAGATTTATGTGGGGAATCAAGTGTTCTTTTCCAAGTCTGAAGATTATATGGGGTTGTTACAGCTTTCCACCCCTGCTCCCAAGGCTGGTCTTTCGGAGCTCCTGCTCAAGGCACTCTGACTCCCACACCTGCTGTTGCCACAAGTGGGAGGCTCAGATTTAAAGCCTTCTGCTGCCAATTCCTACACCCGAGGAACTGGAGGGACCCTTGTCCAATCCCAAAAAAAATCCAGAAAGGTCAATAAAGTCCCCTAAAAAGCCTCCAAAAGCTAGTAAGACTCAGAGACTCCTGAGTACTTGACTAGTCCGCTGCACAGAAGCCCCGCCTCTCCTCCTCTCCCCCTTTCGATCTGCACAACAACCCTGTGAGGTAAGATAGGATGAAAGTCTATGAGTGGTCTGAAATCACCCATTCAGCTTCTACAAGAAGAATCTGGGTCTGGTAGACCCTGTTCTGAAGTCACATCAGCAGGGGGGGGCACTTCATCAGGGTATAATGACACATAGTCCACCATTTTCTCCAGGGGAACTGATCTCTGCCATCCAGTGCAATGTTCCCTCTAAGGTGTGAAGTGGTGTGAGCCAAAAATTTTCTTCATGAGCAAAAAATGGTGCTCGCTTTAAAACTGTGAACAGGCCTACATTTTTAAATATTTTATATATGTTTTTTATTTTAGTTTACAAACATACAAAACACACAAACATAAAATATAAACTATTATCATTTGTATTACAAACTATATTTGGAACTTACTTATATTTGTATTGCTTAAGTAATTCTTTTAAAGTATATTTTAGGAATGACTTAAGCACAACTGTAAACATATCAAGATGGGTAGCCATGTAATTCTGTCTGTAACAGTAGAAAAGAGTAAGAGTCCAGTAGCACCTGTAAGACTAACAAAATTTGTAGTAGGGTAAGAGCTGTCCTGAGTCACTGCTCACTTCCTCAGATACCTGAAGAAGTGAGCAGGAGCAGTGACTTACTGAAGAAGTCAGTAGCACCAAATTAAAACAGTGGACAGTAATAGTTGTCTAAGGTTTTTTCAAAATGTATATACTATTTGGGGAAATAAGTCACTGTACGCTACAACTTGGAGGCTGTTAAAGTGACAAATCCAGAGGAAGTACAGTGCAAGACATGCTTTTCCAGTTACAACTTCAAAGTAGGAATGCAAAAGAAATTAAAGTTTTGGTATCTGTTGTCAAATTTACTATTTAGGATTTAAGAAACACTAGAATATAATTAAGTATTATAGACAGTTCTGTCCACATATCTCTTTCTGAACACAAACTTTAAAAACTGTAAAGAACACAAGCCACTTGCCCCCCAAACAGCCTTTTGACAGCTGAGTTAGCATCAGTAGTGTATAACCAGAAAATTGCAGGCAAGAGAAACCACCTCTGAAATCTTGCTTTAGATAAGACTATCTAATCTACAGGCAATACAAGCAGCAAATGGCCCAGCTTCTATACACTCCTGCTATAGTGTGTCAAAATGGCTTCACAAGAAATTAACACTATGCTTAAAAAAATGCTGAAAGCATGCACAGAGTCCTGGCTAAGGAACAAAACAAAACAAATTCTAGAAAAGTTGAGAGAGGCAGTTTTATTAGCAACTTCAGGCAAGTGCTTTAGCAAGCTGAGTAGGCGATGCATGCACTTATCTATGCAAAGATAAAATTATGGTGCCAGACACTTAGAAGTTGGGTATGCATTTGTGAAAATCAAACTGAAGTAAATTGCTTGCTCCATTTACAAAAATATAAACAGCCAATGGTGTAGCTTCCTTCAGCAAAGCTTTTTTGTTTCTTTGTTGTTGTTTTTTAAAAAAGCAGTAGACTCGAAAACTGATCCACAAGCCCAGTTCTCCCTTCCTGGAACATAGATACTGAGTTCTTCCAACAATGGCATTCCTACAAGGTCTGGTAGATTCTTTTGGATGGGGTGGGGTTGAGCTTGCACACACATAAAACTGCCCCCAAACTCCCAGTCTACTTTTCAACTTTTAGCAAACTGCCAAGGATTGGCGGTTGATGGACCGATGGCTGATGGAGCGCACAGCACAGCCAGTGGGAGAGCTGGAAATGGCCAGCACTTTAGGACAATTATATATATCAATTGATTAGTGTTATACTTTTGTTCTGAATTTTCCTTCAGTGGTCATTTTATGGATAAACTTTATTGTTCTAAGTTTTGATTTTTCTTTTATTGTGCTGTATGCTTTCTTTAACATATACTGCAACCTTTTCTGTGTATTTTATACATTTTTATCCAGTGGCAACTTTGCGCCATTTTCACTATTCTAACACGTTTGTACAAGAACAGTTATAGAACTGGTGAAGAAGGAGTTTACTTTGTGATTTATGAAGTCACAGGACTATAGTTCAAAAGAATCTCTGAATCTGGCATATAACGCATGAATTTTTTCACCAGCCTTGCCCCAGATAAATAAGAACATTTATTCAGATGTATGATTGTCTAACTGTGCAATCCTAAGGGGCTGAAATCAATGGGGCAAGAAGCGTGTAGCCTTCTTAACATGGCACAGAAAAGATTCTTCTTAACATGGATTCTGGATAATGTTTCATGGGGATTATTTTGCAGACTCCCCGCACATTTTACTGTGTGTCCTGTTTTCATATTCTGATAAGTAAGTTTTTAGAACAGACCTGAGAGCACATAATAGCTTTTAAGGGGAAAGAACTCCTGTATTGTTAGACTTCCTTACTATGGCTGAGTTCATACTGGCAATTTGCCCTGGTAGGGACCCGGGCCAGCGACCACTCAATCCCGGAGTAAATGGGGCGTTCACACAGGCACATCTGCCTGGCGTCCCCCACCCATAGCCAACCCGTGCTGTTGCGCTTCACCACCGGATTAAAAAGATACCTGATAAAACCCGTAGCAAATCCGAAAGCCCGCGTGTGTCACGCGTTTCTCCACTTCCGGGGAGTCTGAACACGCAGCCAAAAAGCCGGGAGCAACCCATGTTGGGCAGAAGGCAGCAGCGGTGTGATTGGCTGTGCTCCGCTCCACTGCCCAATGCAGTGCCGGCGCTGCGGGGTCCTCCCCAATTGGCAAAATGCACTTATGCGCATGAGCGCATGAGCGCACGGGTGCTCATGCGCACATACACCCACAGCCGAATTAATGGGGAAACGGCGAATATAGCACGCCTTCGGCGCAGCAGTCTGAACGCTCCCACGTGCCTCTGTCCCGTATCTTCTGGCAGCAGCCCCCACTGTGTGAATGGGAAAACCCGGTACAGTTTATTCCGGGGTTTTTTTGCTACGACTGGCTACCGGAGCAAACTGCCAGTCTGTACTCAGCCTATATATGAGAAAATACACATACACAGTTTATGAAACAGTACTGCCACTACTAATTGCACACCTGGAAAGCCTGTTGGGTATTGTAGTTGGTCACTTAATTGCAGCTTATATCATAGGTTGGAGAATTGTATAGGCTGTTGTTAAAAACTAGGATATAGAATGCCAGAGGTAAACCCCAGAAGTGACTGGTCCATGGAGTCTCCAGAGTCCACAGTATTACTCCCAGTGATCAAAGGAAACCATCACTTCATTGTAATACTGTGAGCTATTAATTTAACAACAGAATGGTTCCATATTGTAGATGAAGAATCCATATGGGACATCTGTTACTTTGCATCGAACTATCTTCATTGCAGCAGAAATCAGCCATCACATAGGACTTTTGTAACCTATGGCCCAGGCATAGTCTAATTTAAGGGGCGCTTAATTAAGGTTAAACTCTGTTATTTAGTTCTTCTGCAAATTTAGACACACATACAGATAGGCTGTGCGGTTTAATCCCACCCCAGAAGCCATCCCTTCCTTTATTACATTTGATAGGTAGTAGAACTGGCTGTTGTCAGATATGGTGCTCACACTCTCTATCCTTGTCACAAGCACAGTTAGGGATTTACTAACTACTGAATTACTATTTCTGTTACATATGCACACACATATACTTGCTCCTCTTGAATGGAGATTGTTCTTTTAGGTTTTTAGTGGGCTAACAGGTTTCATATTTGTTTGGATGAATAGTCTAATGGAGGAGGGGATGATATTTTGAACCCTACAAAAAAAGTGTAAAAAGCTATTTGATCATCCAGAACAAGTATCTTTGTTTATGTGTGTCTGTATGTGTTGGGTTTGGGGTTCTTTTTTTAAAAAAAGAGGTGCCAGAACTCTCAAGAGGGAAATGAAGTTTTCAATCTGTGTACTGAAAACTCATGAACTTTTAAACATTTTTAAAAGAATTTTGTTGAAGAGGTTCTGGAACTCTGTTCCAGTGCGTTCCACCAGGAAAAAAAGCCCTAGCCATAGCAAAGTCTGACCTTCCTATAATTGGAGGTAGGAGCATCTTAAGATGTAGGATGTCTCCTTAGGCTAGAGGAAGGCTTCAAACTTTGCTGAACGGAGTGGTAGGATATAGGCTATTAGAAATGCTTCCAAAACCTCTTCTTATATTTCTCAACATTTAATAATCTTTCTCCTCAAAGACTTCTGTGTCCTGTTTTTTCCCATCATAGCGGTGTTCATAGAGTTCCCAGGAAGTTTCCTGTCCTGGCATTGACCCACTTAGCTTTAGCTTTAGCAAGGCGCCTGTATCTTGTGTCTTCGATTCGTACCCTGAAGTCTCTGTGATAAGAAGCTCTTCCTGGCTGGTAGTTTCTATTGCATGTTAACTGAAAGCAGTCCAGAGAGGTCTTCTGGAGTAGGTTTCTGCACTTAAAAAGTCCATAGAATTTATGGCTTTTAAGAAAAAGGAGGCAGTCTTCTGACAATCCAGTTTTGCATCCTGGCATTTGGATTTATTATTAATATGTACTAATTTAAAAGCACTACTAACATGTAATCCTGTTTATTACAGGACTCTGATTTGGCTGTTTATATGACAACATAACATCAGATGAATGGCAGTGCTGGTAATGCACAAAGTAACCTATGTTTCTCACAGTGTGAACTTAAAACAAGTCAAGTCAAGTCAGCCTTTACTGGCATAAAGCTTAAAACAAAAAATATGTGGGTATGTCATCTGAAGGTAATTCAACAGCACTGTAGGAAGCATTGCATGTATTCCGCTCCTCCCCCCCCCCGGCTTAGTCTGCTGGGGAGGGAAGAGGAGCCAGAAAATCCATGCAGGAAGTAGGGGGGGGGGAATTAGAGGCGGGAGAGAATTCCATTTCACAAGATGGTTTTAGCAGATGGGTTCTTTACAAAGACAAAACAATACTTTGTATATAACAATTTTAACAATCTCTTAAGCAATTTTAAACAACTTTGTATTCTCTCTCCCATCCCTCCCATCTATATATCTTTGTACTGAGAGATGTATAATAGCTTAATTTAAGATAATAATAGCTTAAAATAGCTTAGGCCCTGATCACATGGAATATTTGCCGTGTGGAAGGCACGAATGTCAGGCAGAGTTTCGGGGGGCGATCACACCACAACATCTGGGAAGCGTAGCGCTCCCATGGCCAACCTGTGGCACCCCACCAAAGATGCGGAAAGTGCACTAGTATCCAGAAAATGTGGGGCAAAGACGTGCGTCTGATTGCGGGAGCGCTAGTATCCTGTGGCATCCGGTGCCTGTCCATGTCCTGGTGCAAACCAGATTTTTTTTGTAAGTCTCTATAGGATGCACACAAACGGCGAATGGCGCATGTGCACAAACACAAAACTGAAAGTGGTGCCGCGCCACAGAACGGCACATGTGCACAAACATGAAATTGAGAGCAGTGCTGCTCTGCAGAATGGCACATGAGCACAAATGCAAAACTGAGAGCAGTGCTGCTCTGTGGAACAGTGCATGCACACAAACACGACCTGTTGCACCAACTCTCCATGAAGCAAAGTAGCAAAATGCCATGCAGCAAATGCCCACAGCAAGCAGGAACCACGTCGGCCCCTACACGACCAGCAGCCAACCCCCCTCCCACCTGTGGGAGAGGTAGGGTGTGTGGGGTGCATGGACCCTCATGGAAGCGGCCAGAGACCCTGGACCTCTTGGATCTGTGGGGAGACAGGACGATCCAGACCACCCTGAGACAGTCCCACAGAAACATAGAGTTATTTGAAGAGGTGGTCACAGGTATGGTTGCCCGAGGCCATCAGCAGACTGCTGAAGAGTGCTGCTCAAAAGCCAAGGACATGCACTTCAAATACAAAAAAGCCGTGACATTGAATACAAAGTCCATTAGCAGCAGAGCCACATGCCCCTATTATGAGGAGCTAGATAGATTCCTCCACATGGAGAGAGAGAGATGGAGGGAAGAGCTGTTCCAGAGCCTTGACCGGGTTTCCACCCAAGATGCTGCCCAGGGCCGTCCACCTCTACTCAGCAGGCATTCCTGGAGCTCTTCCCTGAGGACTTGCAGGACACATGGGAGGCATGGGCATCCACCAGCAGCCAGCCAGGTAGGTGTGATAGCAGCAGGCCACAGGTTCCGGGGCAGTGGCTGGCAGCATTCCAGGTCCACCAAGGGACACACAGCAGGCAGCACACCACCTGGAGCCAGTTCCCACAGCACCCACACCCAACCCAATCCAGCCCATCAGACCCTGGGAGCATCCCATCCTATGTGCATGGGTCCCCTTACTGGACAGCTGATACAGGGTGCCGTGGGAACACTGCCCACATGGGCTTGCACCCCAAATGCAATGCCACAGTGACATCCCGCAAGCCCCCACCAGCAGTGACAGACACCACACAGACCTCTAAGGCACCCCATGGATGTTAATGGCCACAACATCCCGAAACATCATACCACACCACATGCCAGGGGGGAGGAGATGGTTGAGACTCTGGCACTGCTCGGCCAGCACACACAGCCACAAGCCCATGTGGCCGCACCCAAAGGGGCCATGCACCCACAGGGGCCATGCAGCAGTCCACAGAAGCTTACATTCAGCAGTTCCACAAGGTGCTATTACAGGAACCCTAGGCAGAGAGGAAATGTCCCAAACACATCCAGCACAGGAACAGAAGCCAGGAACAGGCCTGAAGACTCCTGTCCCCTTCCCTTTCCAGATTCAGACTCCCATTGCGCAACCCAGCAACCGAGCAGTGACGAGGAGGAGAGTGATGGCAGTGATGTCGCCATGGCACCTCCAGCCACCCAAGGTAAGTCACAAGGGCATGGTGGGCACCATCGCAGGCCACCATGACAGCATCCCATCCCTGGCCATGTGGCGGCCCAAGTGACGTTGGGGTGGCCACCAGGGCCCACACGACATCCATCTGTCTCTCCCCCAGGGACACACAAGAATCACAGGATGCCGAGGAGGAGGATGCAGAGCCAGTGGAAGCCGGCCAATGAGATCCAGAATGTGAGTGGCAGCATGGGACGGGCCTGGGAGGAGGGATCGCATGGCTCTTGGGAAGGCTCACAGCAGCTGAGCCACAGCAGTGATTTTCATCTTGCCATGACTCCTCAGGTCTGCCATCAGATGTCAGTATGGGAGATCTGACGGCTGCCAAGAGAGAATCTCTCACCACGGCCAGGAAGAAGCGGGTCTCTGCCCTTCAGCGCGTCAGGGACCACCTCACAGCCCAGGCCAGGGAGGAGAGCAGAGAGGCCAGGAGGGTGGAGCAGAGGCAGCATGAGGAGGTCCTGGCAGAGCTGAGGGCTGGCTGTGCAGAGGACCTAGAGGATCGGGCAGTGATGCGCCAGTCCATAGACACATCCACCAATGCTCTCGTTGACCTGACATGTGCAGTCACCCTGTTGGTTGAGACCTTCCAAGCCTGTGCTCCATTGGCCGAGCCTGTGCAGCTGGACACCAGCACTGCAGCCACAGGGGCTCCATTGACCGAGCCCATGCAGCCGGGTGCCAGCAGTGCGGCCGCATGGGCTCCATTGCCCGAGCTCGGGCAGCCAGACCCCACCAGTGCAGTCACCCAGGCATCTGGTGACGGCGGGAGGCCATCTAGGAAATGGAAGAAGCCGCAGCCCTACAGACCTCCACAGTAGAGGGCGCACAGTCCCCAGGTACCAGCTGCAGTGGGCATTGGCCCCATCCCTCCCCTCTGCTCTGTGCCACAGGCCTCCCCTCCCTAGCAGTCTGTGGGCATACTGCCATATACAACGTGCCCACAATGTGTTAGGTTGTGGGTCATGGAAAGGGACACGGGTGACATGGCCAATGCTGGTGTTGGGTGGGTCACGGTTGATGCAATTGTGGTTTTGCTATGGGGGGGGGGCACATTGCAGCTGGCCTGGGTGATGATCCAGAGGAGCCGGACAGTGCCGGGATGCTTCCTCCACCCAGTAGACTCCATGTCTGTCCTGCTGCCATGGCCCTCCAGATCCAATAGCTGCAGGTCTTCCGCTGTGCAAAGCCGCCATGCAAAATAAACGTGCCTTCATACACAGCAGCACACATGTCTCGGTGCCATTTCATGGGGGGAAGAAGTGGGGAGGGCCAGACCACAGAGGACAGAGCCAGTGGTGTTACAGAACACAACTTTATTGCAAACCAACACGCAGAACAAACACACAGCGAACCGGCCAAACCAACCAACATGCCACAAGTAGTCAGAACTATCATCCCCCTCCACACCTCTGTCCTCGCACTCCCCTAGGTCCTGCACAGTGACTTGTTCTGGTCCCTCCACCTCCTCCGACCCAACCCCTCCTCTGTAGTCACCTCGGCCTCCCCCTCCTCCCCTGTGTCTTCTTCCTCTTCTTCCCTCTCCCGTCCCCCCTCTGCTTGTTGCTCAGGTGCCCCTCTTGGCTAAGCCTATCGGTGGCCCCTTTCTTCCCATCGCTGCTCTGCCAATACATCCTCCAGCCACATCTGGATGAGGAGACGTCGGAGCCGGCTCATCCCCCGTTGAATGAAACCCAGTCGGTAGTTGTGCCGGTCAACTGTGGGGCAGACCAGACAGAGGCCAGCACATCAGTGGTGAGAACTCTGGCAAGAGCACCCACAAGGCCAGACAGGGCACTGATCTGAGCCTTCAGCACACCCACACAGTGAACGCTGATGGAGCTTTCACTGCCAGGGGCCAGGGCAGGCTGCACAACCCCCAGAGTGCCATCAGTCGCCTAGAGGAACAGCTGTGACTCACCTGCCTCAGACCCTCTTGCATGGCCCAGAGACTCCTTCAGGGACCTCACCACCACCGGCTCTATGGGGGGGGGGAGCAGCCCCACATGTGGCCAGTGAATTACATGCCCCATGCATGCCCTACACCTGGTGGCACAGGTGTTTGTCTACCATCCGGCTGGCAACACTGGCAACTTTCCGTGGTGGCCTGGCAAGTGAGCCACCAGCCAAGACCATTGGGATGGTGGCTAACCACTGCTGCCATGTGAGTGGCAGGCATGTGGCCAGGGTCTCCGGATGCACACACCTATGTGGCACATTGCATGCCACTGTGGCAAGCACACATTGCTCCTCCGGGTCCCGGCTCTGATCACGGGGGGTTCAGGCTCCTTCTTGCTGGTGGGGGAGGGCCCTCTCACTCATTTCACACGGGGTCACCCTGTGGGTGGGGAAACAGTAGATAAGATGGCACAGTCAGTGGCAGGATGAGTAGACGTGGCCAGGGCGGGGGATACTCACTGTTTGGGGTCTGGAAATACCATCCAGGCCAGCTGCCCTGCTCCCACAGGGCTCTGAGGAGGTGGAACCGGGGAGGGTGCTCCTCCTATGGCGGAATGCCCTCCCAGTACTCTAGAGCATCGTTGAAGGTGGCCTTCTCCTGCTTAAACTTGGCCCGGAACTGTACCGCCGAGTGCCAATATCCACGGGCAGCCAAGTGCTCTGCCGCCTCCTTGAAGACGCTCAGCATCTCCATGTGGGTGGAGGGCATCACCCTCACCCCTGCCTCAAGCTGGTGGAGTGTCCAGAGGAGGCACTCCACTTCCTCCGGCAGCCAAAGAACTCCCTTCATTGAGAAGGCCATTGTTGCATCTTTCCGAGGGCAGGGCAGGATGTGCATGCCCCCAGTGGAGCTGTGGCACCTTTCGCTGGCATTCTAGGCAACACACGTGCATGCACAATGAAGCGCATCCCTGGGCGCTCCGGGAGGCCAGGGACGGGCCACAACCGGGGGGGTGGGGTGGGAGAAGGGGGGCCACCCTGGGGAGGGATGCAACGGTCACCTGGCTGGCTGCTGCCAGCTACAACACGCTCCTGTCTGGGGTGGGGTGAATGCCCCCAGGGCTGGCCCGAGGTTTCATTGCACACTATGCAAGGCTATATTCTAGCACCCCCCCCCATGCGCCCACCAAGTTTCGAACATAAATGCATTTTGGGAAGCTGGTTTGCATAGTAATTTCCTTTACTACTGGGACTCACACTCCAGTGCAGCATAGGGTTAAAGCATAGAACTGAGCCTGGGGAGATATGGATTCAAACCCTTGTTCACCATTGAACTAACTGGCCAGGCATTCTCTTGTAGCCTTTATCACCTCTAAGGTTTGTTGTGAAGATAAAAATGGAAGAGAACACACTTCATGTCTAGTAGCACAAAGGAGTATTTGTCCCCCAGGGTATAAGCTTTTGTGAGCTTGTCCAGGGCACCAGGTTAAAGCATCAGAGAAGTCCATCCACAGACACTCAGGGAGGAAGGAGTCCTTATTCCAAACAGAAACCTCATTTTGTGCACAGAAGGGAGCCTTGCATAACAGAAAGGGTACCTGGCTGGATTCAACTCGGGAAAGGAGGGGAACGTTGCCTCGTGGCGTACTGGAGGTGCCTCATCCCGCAGTGCAGGCTGGGCTGGGCAGTGAGGGCGGCTGCTCTCCCCCTCCCTGCAAACCGATGGGACACCCAGGATCCCAGGACATCCACTTGATTGTTGAGGGGGAGGGGTGATATTAATCCCAAATTTTCAGGTCCCCCCAATCATACTGCAGGCACCTAACCAACCACAGCTGCATGAAACTGGATGTGGGAGGTGAAAGAGGCGGGCACTCTCTCTCCCTCTCCCCCCCTCACACACACATGCCCAAAATGCCCCAGACAAATTTAGAAGGTTGTGGGGATTCCCTGGGAGGAGATGCTATGCCCCCCACCCCACTAAGAGGCAGGTCTACCCCAATTGTTGTTTTACTACTTCCTTGCTTGCTCGCTTTCACCTGGCTGGGGATCAGGAGACAGCTCACTGGTACAGGAAAAATGGAGGTGGCTAGGATGAAGAGAGGAAGAGTGGGGGAGGCAGAACAGTTCCTTGAGATCTTTGGTTTCTGCCCGCCCGCCGCCACCGCCTCCTCCTCCTCCCCTCAGTCTGGGAGTGAAGTCGCTATGGGCAGGGGCTGCCCAAGGTTTTCCTGCCCACTAGGCGAGGCCACCATCTGGGGCCCCCCAAAGGGGAGAGAAAACTGGAACCTAGCAGATGGCATTGACCATGGTTGCAGTACATGGCTTTCAAGGGGGATCTGGAGGATTCTTATGAGACGGGTCCAGGAATGGCTAGGAGCTATGGATCCTCCACATCCAGAAGCAGGTGATCTCTGCATAACTGTGCTAGGAGGCTACCACAGATGGTGGACTTGGATACAATGTTCAGTTGGCTATCCAGGGCTACACATGAACCTGCATGCACAAGATGAGTTTGGACTGGATGGGCCAGTGGTCGGATCCAGCACGGCTCTGCCCATTTTTCCAATCACGGCCTGTCTGATCAGAAGGGGCAGACCTCCTTGGAGGCTGTCAGGGGGACTGCCCAAAAGGAAGGGGCTTCCTCCTCCCTGGGAGGGAGCGCTGTGCTGGGCTTGGACTCCTCCAGTGGCCCTTAAGAGGGAGGTGAGTGTGGAGTTAGGCACTCCAGCTGGAGCCTCCTGGTGGCAGGCCCCCCACCCCCACCCCCGATGGCTGCCTGGGTTGTCCGAGCAATGTCCTGAGGGGGGGCTGCCCCCTTCCTGTCAGGCTTTGCCCACAAGGCAGACCGTTTGCCCTGTCTGGCTTCTCCCACTGGCGGCATGCCTTGAAGTGAGGAGCTGCAGCCACCTAAGGTCCCCCTTGACTCCAGGAGCAGCTGCATCGCATGCCCCCCATCACTCACCCACCCTCGGCCAGAAGCAGTGCAATGGCTGGAAGGACCCTGGGCTGGAACCCCTCCATGGCATTTGGGCAGTCCTCTCGGTCCCGCATCCATGGCATCCATGATGTTGGAGCACAGCAGGACGTGTGCATCTTGGTTCTGGCTGCTTTGCCCCACAATTATATGCATGAAACAACTCACGTTATCCACTGTGCCCTGCAGGAGGA
Source organism: Gekko gecko (assembly GCA_029375565.1). Taxonomy (NCBI): domain Eukaryota; kingdom Metazoa; phylum Chordata; class Lepidosauria; order Squamata; family Gekkonidae; genus Gekko; species Gekko gecko. The sequence goes on from JAPDNY010000005.1 coordinate 117,071,290, forward strand.
CTGAGCAGTAGTGCTTGTGGTTAATGTAGTACTTGGCTAGGTGGACTGGGACTCACATGCGGATGTGGCATCCATCCATTGCGGCAATGCACTGTGGAAAGCCCCTGGCAGTGAAGGATCTCATCACCTGTGGATAACATGCAGACAGAGGTCTAGCAGCCACTCAGGAGCCACAGGAAGCCACACAACAGATGTCGCCTCCTGTGGAGTTGCCTGTTTATATCACAGTGGCCTCCAACATCCCTATCTCCACTGGGTGCGGTCCCATCATTCCCCCCCAACCCATGTTGCAGCCCATCCCCTCCTGTCCTCACCCTGTCTGGGTTCCGTAGGTACACCACTCTACAGAGGAGCTCCTGTGTGATGGCCTGTGTGACCTCCACCATGATGCGAGCCACGATGGACCGCGCTAGACCAGACTGCTGTCCAATGTTTCTACAGGACATGGTGTTGGCCATCCACTACACGCCGACTGCAACATGTTCTTCCACTGACACAGGATCATGCATCCCCGTCTGCTCTCGCTGGAGTCTATCCCGGAGGACGTCCACCAGCTACATGAATATTGACCTGTGGGGATATCGACATGTCACAGTGACTTGATCATCATGTGGTGGCTGTGAGGCCTGCTTGTCCAACCCCCTCCCTTCTCCGTGGCATGTGATGACTACAACACCTCAGTTCCACCAGGCTTTGTCTACAGCAGTGCCAACATTCCTGCATTCCCAGTGTGGCCAGGACCATGGGGCAGTACATGCTGTACTGCGGCCAGGTCTCCTAGATGTGGGGGTGTATGTGCCCATGTCACAGCTCCACCCCTATCTGTCTGCAGGCCTTACTGGGATGGCACTGTGCGTGGTTGGCCGATTGGTGTCTGTGTGCCCTTGGCCACGAATCCCTCTTGCGCAGGGGGCCGGGGGAGGTCTATGCCTGTCCCACACTGCCACTTGTACCCAGCATGCCATGGCCCTGTGGCTGGGGTTGCTGTATGTCCTCCACACCTCACCTGGACATCCTAAAGTGCTTGAGCCACTGTGCAGCACCCCAGACATGGGTGACGAAGGTTGTCCACCATTCTTTGGGCCTTGGGTACACCCACCAGTCATGGGCTGGGCGCTCCTCTGTGAGATGGACTAGCTGGAGGGTGCCCCTTTTTATACTGGCCTGACACCGCCTGGACCAGCATCAATGGGTGGCTACCTGTCTTGTGGCCATGGCATTCCTCCATTTCCTGCTGGCACCCGGCACCCCCTCCCTCTGTAGCCATGCTTGCCACCTCCGGAGGGTGAGTGCACCCACTGCCACACAGGCAGAGATGACAACTGTGACCAGAAGGTCAACCTCCCTCTCCATTGGCAGTGGTTTGGAGGTTTCTTCAGGGTCCAGAGGCGTCTGTCACCCTGTTCTTGGAGTCGTGCACCCAGCTTTGACATCCCCGTTTGGATTGGGTGTCTGTGGTCGGTTTCCAGTTGGGTTCATGCCCAGTGCTCTGCGAATCCACTTCCGCAATCATGCGCATGCGGGGACTCCGTTGGGAAAAAAAATTGTCCGTCTGATTTGGAAACGGTGGCTTGCGATTGCCACTTGTGTGATCGCACCACACTGCTTTTTTGCCATGCTGCAGCATTGCCATGTGATCGGCACCTAACGGCCTGAGCATGGAGATTTGGAGGACCATGTGATCGGGCTACTGTGCTTTATTTTGCTCCAGGGCAAGCAGTCACCGCCCCCCCTACATTATCTGGTCCATGTGACGGGGCCTTAAAATGGCAACTAACCCACATGTACCTGGTATAATTTGGAGATATGCCAGAGATAAGATAGGCTAGCTCCAAGTCCCACTGGTGCCATACCAGTGTAATCCTAGTGCTGGCATAGAATAGAAAGGCATTAGGGTTCTGTTCTCATTGGGTTAGCCAGTTTCCTAAGAAGCCCAGTCATGCCACTGGCACAATGTTACATGACTGAAAACCTGTCGTAACTTAACAGCATCTCACAGAGATCAGTGCAAGTCCACAGCTCCTGGTATGTTAAGATCCTGACTAAATCTTGAGTAAATCACAGCATTTCAAACCATTATATAAACCCCAGCCAGGACACCCACAAATAGCTCACATTCTAGGGTGCACAGTGTGGGGATAACAGGGAGACTTTAGTGGTGGGAAACTCGCAGAAATGCCTTTAGGGAAGGTACCATTGTGTGTTCCCTTGTTGCTGCCCCATGTGTCTATATTGCCACTGTTGCCTGACAGAAGGCTGGCATGCTCAAACCCTGCGGAGACCTAAACGCTTATAATTGTGACAAAGGTCACTATTGACTTGCTCTTTTCACAACTTGTGTTAAAGTGTGTGCACTGCAGGGGAGAGGCCTCTTGGTAAAATAAATAAATGGAAAATCTAAGTCCATGGCAATAATATAATCTGAGATATGCTGGGAAGGTAAGAATTACTTTAAAATATTCAGATATGAAGAGCACAGGTTATTTTGGCTCACTATGATAGTTCCATATTAAGTATTAACTTTTATTTAATACAAATCTCTTTAAATCCTAGTCTACAGCAAGCTTTCAGAATGAAGCCATGAATACTGCAGACAGTTTAAAGACATTGTGTGGGAAACTGTAAAATTGCTGTTGTGAGAATGTAGAAGAATAAGACACTTGTGAAATATATAGACTCACATTAAGTTTAGGAGCATTATTTTTTTGTTGTTCACATTTGGAACTTTTGGCAGCCATTTGTATCATAATGTGTGCTTGTGGAAGGGAAGCTTATGATACTGTTGGAGCTGAACTGCTGTCTCAAAAAGCTTAGTTATTCAGGCCAGCAGGCAAGCTCCTGTGAGGAAGTGGAAAGTTGTTAATATGGTTCAGATAAAATATCACATGGGGAGTGGCTGGGAATTGGAAAGAGGTCCTGTGAGGCAGGAAAAATATCAAAGCCTAGAGGCAAGGTCAGTATTAAGTAAGTAAAGGGAAACTTGAAGAATGAACAGGTTAAAAAAAGAAGATTGAGGGAAAGGGCAGAGGAGAAGATAGGGAGCACTAGGACAAAGGGACTAATTGGAGATGGAGTTTAGCTGAAATGATATCAGGATGAGCTCTATGATATGGGGGCAGGAATAAACGATGGTAGGGGTGTTGATTAGGATCAGGACCACTTCCAGGTTTTGAGGGACCCTAGGCAGAGAGAATCCTTTCCTCTGCCTGTCACCAGGATCCCCACTCACACTGCCCTTCCTGCCTCCACCCATATACCCCCCAACCACCTGTGCATCCTCCTTCTTCCTGCTCGCAGTCCTCTCATGCTGATAGCCACCTGCATGTGCTTCCCTCAATGGCACTGGGAGACTACTGCTGCTACCATCAACAGCACTGCTTATATCACCCACATGCTGTTTCTTGGTGGTGCTGGGTCACCGCAGGTAGCCAGGAGCACAGAAAGAGGAGCACTTGCAAGCAAGTGGTCAAAGCAGGCATGTAGGCAGGTGGAAGAGGGGAGGTGTGGTTTGGTGGCAGTGGACATGTCCAGAAGCCCTGGACCCTAGTAGGTATGACACCTCAGGGTATGTTGACACCAGCCCTGACAAGAAGATAACTATGGCTAAAGGAAATGGGTCAAATTAGGCAGAAGTCTGAAAGAACAATATATGATTGATTGAAGTACTCATTACTTTGTCTCCCATGTTCATTCATCCACCCCCACCCCCATTCAGAAGCTGGAGCAGCTCATTTAAGGAAGAGTTGGGAGGAAAGGGCTCTTTAACCCTTTTGTCCCTTGTTCTTTTCCCTGTAAGGTCCTTTTACTTCTGCTGGGGAAAACTCATGGGGACTGTGGCAGGTGCAGGCAGCTTGATAGTGGGTTTTTGAAGCAAGAGAGAAAAAGGGATGAATGGTTTCTGATGTTCTCCTTTCACATACCATTCTACTTGGTTTTTCTGCTCAACTGGATATTTTTCAGTTTTACCTTTTATCAGCTGTAACAATATTTCTGCTGCTTTTCTTTCAGTATGCTTACTGTTGTTCATTATATTGCTTTTGATTATTTCCTCTTTTAACTTTTATTTTGAGTTTTTATTTTCTTATAATTAAAACACCCCCAAACAAGTATTAACACTTCCAGTTACAGTGAAGGTAGGGTAAAAAAACCCAAGTAATTTACCATATCACATAGAATAACAGTATTATGCATTCGTGTCTAATTATCAACAAGGCTGAATACTACTTATTATCTATAACAAAGTATAGCAAAAGAAGATCCAATGGATAAGAATGATTAATACATTGAATGAATGAATGAATGAATGAATGAATGAATGAATGAATGAATGATGTTTAATTATGGTCAAAGACCATTTATCAAAATAATACATATTAGATACAAACAGACCAAAATATATATTTAGACATATAACCTTAAAACCATTAAAATGTTAAAAAGTAAAAAAAAAACTAATTAAGTCATGCAAAAGGTGATTGAGGGTTTTTATTGTGGAATTTTACCAGCTGCAAGCAGAATTTAGCTATTTGTCTGGAGTTTTGCTGATTTTCCTGTCAGAAGTCTCTCTACATCAGCACTATCTGCATCAGGTGCTGGCCTATCTAAGAGGGGGGAGATAAGCTTATCCCTATAAACTTGATGAAAGGGGCAGTGGAAGAATATATGGGGCATTGATTCCACTTCTCCCAAGGAACATGGGCAACACCTGTCTTCATATGGTATCTTTCTATATTTTCCCTCTAGGACCTTAGAGGGAATAGCTGCACAGCGAGCCACGGTAAAAGCTCTTCTATAGGGTGGCACATCCAGATAAGTCAGATATATAGCCATTTTCATTATGTATCTGGAGTCATTTTGGACCAGAAAGGAGGAAGCTCACTTTAAATCCCCTTGGCGCTCTAGATCACAAATCCTTTGTTTAATTATATTTCTCTCCTGTGTGCTGTTTTGCGCCAATAAATCCTCAGGCGAGAGACCCATTTTTACTAAGTTAATCTTTGTCATTCAAATCCACCTTGGCTGATAGGAATCTTTGTTTATTAAGGGAAAAAGTCCCTTTTGATTGGAATTAATCCTGAGCCATTGATATACAGACATTTATCATTGCTAGCCAGGAACTCTATCATGGGGAACAATTGTTCTAAAAATTGTGATTGGTACCTATCAGAATTTTTTCCATAAGATAATGATCCCATACCCTTTTGTACCATGAAGCTATTGAAGAAGGTTAGGATCTTTCCAAATTGCAGCAATTGTAGACTTAGTTGCAGCTAAGTGGCTATCGAATCCCTCTTCACAAGAGGTATTTTATTGTTATGTCAGTAATTTAATGATTAATTCCAGGCTCATTGATAGCGAATAACCTCTTATCTGCTTAATCTGTTCTAGAATATCGTGCCAGTATTTCCTAATGGGAGAGCAGCTCCACCCATAGTGAAAATATGTACCTGGCTCTCTGTAGCATTTCCAACGTAATGGTTGAGTTGTTGGGTTTATAAAATGCATTTCTGAGGTATGATAAATTGTGTCCTTATATTGATTGATCTTGTAGTAAATATATGGGAAAGCCAAATCAAAACCCATTGTGTTTCTGAAAGCAATAAATTGCAATCTTTTTGCCAGGTTTTCACGTAAGAAGGTGGTTTCCTGGTCTCTATATTTTGTATAATTTTGATAGCAATACAAACCCTGCTTTATAAATTTATCAAACTCAGAGGTCGCGATAAAGCCTTTTTTATTTCGGTTTGTTCATTTAGATACCTGAGGGACCACCTTTCCTCATATATGCCCCAAAGAGCACTTCGGTCTGAATCACAACATCGCCTGGCTGGTGGCCACGAGGGCTAGATCGTTCTCGGTGGCGGCTCCTACCTGGTGGAATGAGCTCCCGGAAGAGATCAGGGCCCTGCGGGACCTTTCACAGTTCCACAGGGCCTGTAAGACGGAGCTCTTCCGCCAGGCGTTCGAGTAGGAGCCGCCGCTTCTTTTTCCCCCCTCGTTGGCCACCGCCCCGCCTCCATCCCACCGCTAATTTTACCAACTGGGATGGAGGAAGGGGATAGCCGAGTTAAGCCCTCGGGGCCCGCCACGACCACCACTGCTGTGCCTAATGATTATTTGTAGCCATCGGATTGAGATAAAAGAGGAATTATAGAGCACGTTATGATGTGGGTATGTTTAGTATTTTTAGATGTTTTAACCTGTTTCCCTGGCACTGGTTGCCCTTGTAAGCCGCCCTGAGCCCGCTTGCGGGGAGGGCGGGGTAGAAATGGAATGTATAAATAAATAAATAAATAAATAAATAAATATTTAATTTGGAATTATTCAAACCATTGAAGCAGCTCTCCAGTTGAAGCCTCAAGAGATAGCTTTGGAAGAATATAACCCTTATTAGATATATCAATCAAATGAGTTAATGTTTTCTCCAGATCTTATATGATTCATAGTGTTCTCCTGGTTTAAACCATTTTTGTCCTAAAAATTGGGTAGGGGCTAATTTGGGTCTTTTTTATCCCAGATCTGTAACATGTTGAGCAGGTATGGATTACTCTGAATATTATGTGGCCTTTCAGAGGGCATATTCCAGACAGTTTCTTGGAAAGTTTTAGGGTAGACATAGGTTTGTTCCATCTTTAGCCAGTCGAATGATTGATTTTAACAGAGCATCAACAATAGATGAGTCAATTGTGGTGTTTCATAGTATAATTCTGGAAGGTCCAGGCCTCCTGCCTTAGTAGAATTATGCATTATATTAAAGCTTACCCTAGTTTTTCTATTGTTCCAGATGAAATTGTTGAATAGTTTTTGCCAATTTTTCAAGAATTCAGATGGAATTGATATAAGAATAGCCTTAAAAAGATATATATATATATATATATATATATATATCTCCTTATAATAATTCTCTTTTGGTTTCGTAAGATTCCATGCGCTCCCATTGGCTGTAAAATGCCCTCCCTCAGCCATTGGCCCATCAGCTGCCACTCAAGAGTACTCGCATGCCATTGGCCGGGTGCTGGGTCTGCTCCTCTTCCCCACCCACTCCCCCTTCAGACAGATTTGCATGTCAGATTTACTGGCAGACCAGCTCTCTCTCCTGAGGAAGACAGTTCTCTTGACTGTCCCCTCAGTGGCTGTTGGTAGGCAACTAAGCTTGGTTCTGTGAGTAAAAGAACAAAGGACTTTCAGCATAACTCCCTGCCCTGCCCATAACCCCCTCCCCAAAGGCCACTTTCCTGTCAGAATAAATGGGAAAAGGCTCTCTCTCCTGCTTAGCTTCAGCATGGCTGGCTGGCTAACGAGGTGGGCCAGTGACCATCAAACCATTCTCTTCAACTCCCCGCTGCGTGGCTGACTTTCCCCTAGGGTTTCCAATCTCCAGGTGGGACCTGGATATCTCCCACTGTTACAATTGACTTCCAGATGACAGAGATCAGTTCCCCAGCAGAAAATGGTTGCTTTGGAGGGTATACTCTATGGCATTATACTCTGCTGAGTCCTTCCACGCATACCCCAAATGCTGCCCTCCACAGGATCCACCCCCCCCAAATCTCCAGGTATTTCCCTAATCAGAGTTGGCACCTTTACTTTCTCCTCTGTCAGTAAAAGGCCCTTTCCACACCTATGTTGGCCTTTGGGAGAAAATTCATTGGGCCCAGTCTTGATTGGGTTGCCAATTCCAGGTGGGCAATTCCTGGAGATTTGAGGGATGGAGCCTGGAGAGGGTGAGGTTTGAAGAGGGGTGGCACCTCAAAAAGGTATGATGCCATAGACTCCACCCTCCAATCCAGCCATTCCCTGATGGGGAACCATTGTTGCCAATCTTGAGGTGGGAGCTGGAGATCACTCAACATTACAACTGCTCTGTAGGAGGGATGGTGGAGGAGATGGAAAACTAAAGGTAGGTTGATGGTTGGCTGGGAGGGAGATAGGGTTGTCAACTCCAGGTTGGAAAATTCCTGGAGATTTGAGGGGTCGAACCTGGAGAGGATGAGTGTTGAGGAGGGGTGGGACCTCAGACAGGTACAATGCCATAGACTCCACCCTCCAAACCAGCCACTCCCCCTCCTGGGGAACCACTGTTACCAATCTTGAGGGTGGGCTGGAGATCACTCAAAATTACTACTGCTCTTCAGTTAGCAAAGATCAGTTCCTCTGGAGAAAATGGTGGACTTTGTCATTATACCCTGCTGAGATTACAACAGCAAATTGTCACTGAGTGCCCAAATTATCACTGAGTGCTCAAAGTGTCACTCTCCCAGAGCCTCTTTCTAGAGCCCGTTGTATTTATTTCCACAATGGGCCTTATTCCTAGTATATATATATAGGAAAATCATAGATCTAATCAGATTAATTCTCTCCAACTAAGATAGTTTTAATTTGGACCATTGTTCTAATGATATAGTTAACATTTTGAGTCAGTTCTGAAAAGCTTTGTTTTAATAAATCATTCAAGTTTATGGGCATTTTAATACTCAAATATCTCCAATAATTTGTTATCCATCTTTAAGAGAATTCACTTTTGATAGATTTGGTTAAATCAAAATTCAGGTTTATAGGGTACAACTCAGTTTTAGATTAATTGATATAAAGTCCTGAAATTTGGCTAAATTCCTGGGGTAGAGATTCAGTTGCTTGTAATGATGGGATTGGGTTTGAAATGTAAAGAACAAGATGATCTGCAAATAAACTTAATTTGTAGGTATCATCAATGGTGATGCCTTGAATACCATGATTATTTTTAATAGCCAATGAAAGTGGCTCAGTTGCAATTGCAAATAAAATAGGGGATAAGGGGCAGCCTTGCCTTGTTCCTCTAGTTGGCAGGAATTTCTCTGAGCATGTCCCATTCAATTTTAACATGAATCTTGTGAGCCTGCTAAAGGGCATTAATTACATGGAGAAATTTTTCACCAAAACCCATGTGGTGTATCATTTTTTTAAAATAACTTGATTCCAATTTACTGAAAGTCTTCTCTGTGTCTAGTGCTAATACAACTACTGGCTTGTGGTTGGTGGAGCAAAAATTGAAAATATTCAAAGTGTTGCTAATGTTATCAGTTAGATTCTAGTAGCCATAAAACCTGCCAGGTCAGAGTGTATATACTGAGTTATGAACAGGTTCAGATTTTTTGCTAGAACTGTTGAAAATTGTCTTTTGTTTTGATTCAGAAGGGATATAGGCTTATAGGAAGCCAAACATGTAAGATCTTAATCTACTTTGGTTAAGACTATAATGTTTGCTTCTGAACAGGATTGCAGAATTAAGCCGGTGGTCAATACATAATTACAGATGTTGTTTAGGGGACCCAATAGAATATCTAAATATTTCTTATAAAACTCTGCTGGGAACCCATCTCCACCTGGTGACTTGTTATTTTTCAGTGATTTAATTACGTCTTCCACTTCTTGTGTAGAGATAAGGGTTGAGGTCAGACTGGCAGTATGAAGAGTGAGGGAGTTGTGGGGAAAAGACCCAGAACAATGTGTTCTGGGTATTCCTGGTCACACTGCACTGACTGATGCGGGAGCATATTGGGGAGGAGGCGCAAGGGAGCGTTCACACTGTTGGCCCACCACTGGAGGAGGCGCAACTGTAAACGGCCTAACAACAATACTTCTGGCTTAAAAGGAATTGTACTCCCTAAGATCTTCTGTATCAGTCTGTGCACCCATATCCAATAGCTTTTAGTAACGCTACACGACCACCACATATGATAAAATGATAATCTTATTCCCACATTTCCAACACTTATTGGAACATTTATCATCATATTTAGCAATTCTTTCTGGTGTAGCATACCATCTATAAAACATTTTATAAATATTCTCTCTATTTGAAATCGCTTTAGTTATTTTAACATTTTTGTTCCAGATCTGGTCCCATTGCTCCAATTCTATATTGTGCCCCAAGTTCTGGGCCCATTGAGTCATATTTTGTTTCACTATTTCATCTGCCATCATATCTTTTAAAAGTAGTGTATATTTTTTTTTATGAACTTCTCTTCCGGTGCCCTTACTATTTTCTCCAACTCTGTAAGGGACTCGATAAAGCCCGTCTTTTTATCTTTCACATATCTTGATTCTATCTGGGCTCTCTGCCACCACGTTAAGTCTTCTTGCAACTTAAGTTCATTTTTTGAATTCAAAATATTTATGTATCTTCTTGGTGGGTTTTCATCATATAATCTGGGTATAGTAAACGCCTCTAACAGTACAGCCAGTTTGGAGATTTTTGTAAATCAGCTCCTCTGTGTAATTTCCCACACTTCTATAAGCGAAGCCCGTAACCATTGTTGTTTAAAATACTTATGTACAGAGGCTTTTCTGTACCAGAGGAATGCATGCCAACCTAGTTGCAGATCATGACCTTCTAGTTTTAATGTCCTTCTATCCTCCAACATAATCCATTCTCTAATCCATGCCAATGCCGCTGCTCTATAATATAATGTCCAGTTAGACAGTCCAAAACCGCCTCTTTCTTTTAAGTCTTGTAGAGCCTTCAATCTGATTCTAGGTTTTTTCCCTAGCCAGACAAACTTTGTTATTATCTGGTCCAACTCTTTAAAGATTGTAAAGTTTTGCAATATTGGAAGCATCTGAAAAAGAAAGATCCATCTTGGTAAGATATTCATTTTAACCAGAGCTATTCGTCCGATCAGCGAAAGTAGCAGGTTTTCCCATCTTTCTAGGTCTTGCTTTGTTGCTTTTATCAACTCCTTATAGTTATTTTCCTGTAACGCACTGCATTTATTGGTTAGATTAATTCCCAAGTATTTCACCTTATCGCACAATAGGTAACCTGATTCTCTCTGTAGAGTATCTTTTTGTTCCTCCTTCATATTCTTAGTCAAAATCTTTGTCTTATTAATATTAACTCTTAGTCCCGCCACCTGACTGTACCTTTAAGATCCTGTTTAATTCAGAGACTGAGGGAAGGGGGTCCTCTAGTATAAATGCTAAATCATCAGCAAATGCAAGAAGCTTAAATTCTTCCCCCTGCACCTTCAACCCTCTAATTTTCCCATTACGCCGTACTGCTTCATTAAGTGTCTCCAATGCATAGATATATAACAATGGTGACAAGGGGCAGCTTTGTCTTGTTCCCTTTTGAATTTCAAAATTTTCTGTTCGATCTCCATTAATCATCACTGAGGCAGTTTGTTTTGTATATATCGCCTGAATCATCTGAATAAATTCTGTTCCTGCCTCCGCCATCTTCAATGTCTCCAACACAAAGTTCCAGTTCAAATTATCAAATGCCTTTTCGGCGTCTAAGAAGATCAAGGCCATTACTTTTTCTGGATGTGCTTCATAGTATTCTGTTACGTCCAAGATACACCTAAAATTAATTTTGATTTGTCTTTTAGGCAGAAAACCTGCTTGATCCTTATGTATAGTTTTTGCCAATATTCTCTTAAATCCTTCTGCAATAATCGAGGTAAACATCTTGTAATCAGCATTTAATAACAAGATTGGCCTGTAATTCTTAATTTCTTTTTTTCATCCATATTTGATTTATATATTAACGATATTGTTGCTTCCTGCCAATTGTGGGAGAAGCAATTCTTCAAAAGTCACATAGAATTCTATTGGTAATCCATCTGGACCCGGTGCTTTACCTTTGTTTTGTTTTTAGGGCTTCTACCATTTCCATCATCGTAATTGGCTGGTTTTTAGGGCTTCTACCATTTCCATCATCATAATTGGCTGGTTAAATATCTTTCTTTGTTCTTCAGTAAACTTTTGAACTTGCTGTTTTTCCAAATATTGAGTTACTTGCTCCAACACAGCATCATTCTTTCTGTATAAATCTTTATAAAAAGTCTCCACAATATTCTTTAGCTCTTGAATCTTGTTTACTTCTTCACCATTCTTCCTTAAAATTCTTATATATATTTTTTTCTTTTTGTTGCCTAACTCGATAGGCTAGCCATCTTGTCGGCTTATTGGCATTCTCAAAGAAGTTCTGTTTGGCAAATGTCAGTTTCTTAGCTAATTCGTATGTTAGCAAGCAGTTCATTTTATGCAACAACAATTTAATCTTACTCTGCCTTCCAGGTTCTGATCTCTTCTTCATCATCTTCCTCTCTTGTTCTTGAATCTCCCTTTTCAGGTTTATATAGTCTTTATTTCACTTCTTATTTACGCAAGCCGCTTCTTTTATCAAGTGCCCTCTGGCATATGCTTTAAATGCATCCCAAACAATTCTTAAAGGCATATCCAGTTGAATATTTTCTTTGAAGAAAAGATGGAACTCCTTCTGCAAATGTTTTACTGATTCTCTGTCTTTCAGAGTTGATAGGTTTAGAGTCCATCTGTTTTTAGGTCTCGTTCCTTGTATCTCAAATGTAATTGGGTTATGATCTGCATAAGTTCCTGCCTCTATTTCCACTTCCAGAAGATCTTTAATCATTGTAGTTGAAATCCAATACATATCCAATCTTGACCACGAGTCGTGTCTCGTTGAGAAAAAGGTATATTGCTGCTTTTTTGGGTTTCTCACCTTCCATACATTCATTAATTGCCATTCTTCTATTATCTGACATAATGAGTCCAGGAACTCGTTACCTCCTGTTTTTTCCCCAAAAATGTTTGCTTTTCTGTCCTCCTTCTTATCAAAAACTGCATTGTAGTCACCGATTATGAACAGCTCTTGAAATTCTTGCTTCAAAATAATTCTTTGGAGTTTTCTTTAAAACTTCTCCTGATTTTGATTTGGGGCGTAAATGTTGACAATCAATGATCTTTTAGTTTGTCTTTGAATGGCCACCATTAGAATTCTTCCATCCTGTGAGGTAAATATTAATTCAAGTTGTAGGTGCTCTTTAACAAATGTGGCTACTCCTCTTTTCTTTTTCCCTCATTCGAAGCTACAAAAAGTTTTACTAGTTTAACATTTAGATGCTTTTTGTCTCCTTTTTTTATATGGGTCTGCTGAATACAAATAACATCCACATTTTGTTTTTTAAGTTGATGAAATATCCTTCTCCTTTTTTTGTGGTCCATTTAATCTGTTTACATTCACTGATATAAACTTTATTTTGTTTCTATCCATCTTGGTTTTGGTTCTGTTGATGCCGTTTATCTCTTGTCCGTTGTCTCGTGTCGATTGGGGATCTAAATCTGAATCTTCTTTTTTGTCTTGGTTCTTTTGGAATCAATGTTAGTAATGTCATCGCCCCTTGAGGTTCTTCTCCCTCTTCTTTTCTCACTTCTCCTTTTTCATCTTCTTGCTCTTCTGACATCTCTTCCCCATATGTCCTCAAAATGTTCATTGCTTTAAAGACTGAAGTTATTCTAAATCTTTTCTCTCTATGTGTAAAAAACAGTCCTTCGGGTAAAATCCATCTGTAACTTATATCATTACTCCTCAGTAGTGTCGACAACTCAGAATATTCCTTCCTTTTTTCACGGTCCCTCCATGGAATTTCTTTCAAGACATTTATCTCCATTTCATTCATCTTCAAAGGAGACACGTTCACTTCTTTCAGTATTTTATCTCTTACTGCTCTCTTATGGAACCGTATTTGAACTTCTCTTGGGAGCTTAAACTGTCTTGCATAAGCCAAGTTCATTCTAAAGGCCGTATCTATCTCTTGTTCCAGAGCATCCCCCCTAACGCGCTTCATAAAGCCTTCCATATTTTCCATTACTGTATTTAAGGCCATAATTTTTGTAGTATTCTCCACAATTTGCTTTTGCAGCATTTGTAGACTTTGCGCAAATTGCATGGTGATGTCAGCCATGGCCTTTTGGATCAGCTCAATTGCTTGGGGGATCATGCCCTTGATTTCTTGGATAGCCCCTCTAAGAGGCTCAATCGCCTGAGAGACAGATGTTCTAATTTCTTCCATGCTAATTTTGATAGGCTCCACTACATCCATAATGGTACTGAGGATAATTGATTGTACCAGTGCTTGCATTTCCTTCTGCATCTCTTTTTGTGTTTTCTTCTGTATCGAGGTTCCCAATTTTGATCGTACAGAGCTAGACATACCTGGTGAAACTCCCAAGAGTTTCTTCACTTGGCCTTGCGTATTCAACATAATTGTTGCACTTTACCCACAATTCACCTTCAATTCTAACTCCAAATCCAATATTTGATAACCATAAACCACTTTTTTCAATGATTTATATTCCACTTCCACTTTCCTCTTATTGTTTTACTTATTTTACTTATTTATTCATCTCTACCTAACGTTTAGGTATCTAAACATTATCATCTGGCTTACTGCCCAGACTGAGGACCTTGTTTGGATTAGTAACTTTTTTCTGGCTATATGCCCAGAAGTTTAATCACTCCATCCGCTTATTATTTAGTAAACCTCTACAATTTGCTCAAACACTGTCCCCCCCCTTATCACAGCCATTTCCCCCAGTCTCAGCATCAGCTTATTACATACAATAATCTCCAAGAAAAATCCAACCCGTTTAAATCCATCAGCTCTTTTGAATCAGCACTTAACACTTCACAGTGACTGAGTTCAAACTATGCTCCGTCTTCCACCCTGCCTCCAGAAGGTTAAAAATTTGTGTACGGTGCAAAAGGGACTCCCCCCTGGAGTGTCACTATTCCACCCTACCCCTACTAGGGTTAAAAATAAAGAACACAAAGGGGTTCTCCTCTTTCGCACTCCAGCATTGACTTCTCTTTCAATCACTCCCCTCCTTCCTCATGCACCGGGCTGGGCTCACACTAAATGAAGGTCAATCAGGAGCCTCTTTCTTCCCAGCTTTTACACAGAGTCAAAGTTTATATCTCAGCTCTTAAGTCTTCCACTGTTTCCTCCAGCAAGCAATTAAAGGTACCAATTCCACTGTCATTTTCAAGTGAGGATTATTTCACTGTTGATCTTGCCCTGCTCCATTTTACCGGTCTGCCATTAATAGCCAATTCTGCTTAATGGCCACTTCCTTCCTGGGGGTGCCCACCCTTCTCTTGCTACTTCCACAGGGCTAAATATTGCCAAAAGTTACCCTTTTTAAGTTGACTCAGTTCTCAAAAGAGTACTCATGGGAGCGCTAACTGGCTTTAGTTCCTCTTTCCTCCCCCACAGTGCAGGAGCATCGGCTTTTCTCATAAGATGAGCTCCAACTTCATTTCCGCATTAGAGGCGATCCTGGACTCGCCGCTGGTAGCCACACTTACAGGGACCTGGATCAAAGCCTCTTGCAACTGCCAGCTTCTTCCCCAAAGCAGCGGGAGGTCTTTAAGTTGGCAAAAGACCTCTTTTAAAAACAACAGTGGCTGGAGCTGTTGTTAGAAGCTCTGTCTTGCCACGCCAAGCCACACCTCCCAGAAATTTCAATTTATTGAGAGCTAGTACTTATGACATCATGAACTCTTGTGTCAGGAATGGTAGGATAGAACATGGAAGCCCCAGATATAACCCCTTCATATATGACCCCCTGATACATTGAAGCCAATAGGCAGGCACCTGGAGACGTGGGCTAAAAGACAATGGTTACATTCTCAGTGGGAAATGAGTAGCAAGCAGAGCTCAGCTTCAAGGCCACTAGGCAGATAACAGTATACAGTAAAGACAGTGAGGGGGAAAGGAGGAGGGAGGCAAGGAACACTCCACACATTCCAGACCATGCCAGCCTAGTTGACACCTGTACATGGCAGCTTTCTGTAGTTGAGGTCTTGTGAACTGTAATTTATTTATTAGTTTACTTTCTCATCCAGCCTCAAGGCAGATTACAAAATCTAAAACAATGCACTAGGAACTGTTTAAAATGAACAATAAACAGTGCAACAAGATTGGATTACAAAATTAGAAAACAATGCAATAGGAAAAGTATAAGACATATCATATAGGAAATGCAAAATTGGGTCCCAGGCCATGTAGGCTTTGTAACTGATAGCTGATACCTAGAATTGAATCTTGAAGCTAACTGGTAACCAATGGAGCAACTGCAAAACAGGTGTAATATGCTTATTCCACCTACCTTCCTATAATTAAACTGGGGCATTCTGTACCAGCTGGATTATCTGGGTTGTTTTCAAGGGCAGATCAATGCAGAGTGCATTACCATAGTCTAGCCTCAAGGAAACTGTGGCATGGATTCATGTGGCCAGATCAGCTGCGTCAAAGAAACTTGCCATCTTCTGAGCTAAACGAAAATGGAAAAAAACATTTTTTGCAGCTAAAGTAGCTTGCTTCTCTGTATAATCTCTAGACTCTTAACTGCCAGTGAGGGTCTCCTGAATCCCATCAAATATGAGAAGCATAATGCCCTTCTAGACCTCAGCCTTCCCAATCAACATCACCTCTGTCTTGTCAGGAGTCTGTTTCAGCTTGTTCACCTCTAGTCATTAAACCACAGTAGCCAGGTACTGGCTCAGGACCTCAACAGCATCAGTGGGCAGTTTGGACAGAGAAATATATAGCTAGATGTCATCAGAATACTGATGACACACAGCTCCAAAACCACAACTGATTTCTCCTAAGAGCTTTATATGGAGATTAAATAGCATGGAAGATAAGACTGAGCCTTGTGGAACCCCACAGGGCAAGTTCCACCCTGGTAAAGACTGGTCTCCAGCACCAACCCTCTGTCCAATCCCTAAAGGAGAAAAATCACCCTAAAGCATATCCACTGATACCTACTTCTGCTTCCAAACATCTCAACAAGATGGCATGGTTCACTGTGTCAAAGGCACCAGAAAGATCCAGTTAGAGCAACAAGGAGACACAAGCCTTGACTACATTTAAATGGAGATCCTAACATAAACTAAAGCCTCCTGCACTGTCTCTATCACATAGCCTGACTGAAAGCGGTTTAGAGCTGATGACTTGCCCAGAAAGGGGTAAATCAGATGATAACTGACTACGAAATTCCCCTTTAACAGTGTTTTCTTTTAAGTAGACAGATAACAGCCTTTTAAAATGACTGACTGAGGAAGGATGCCCTGAGTCAGTGACTGGTTTATGATCGACTCAGGTGGGGTAGCTGTGTTGGTCTGAAGCAGCAGAACAAACTTTGAGTCCAGTGGCACCTTTAAGACCAACAAAGTGTTATTCAAGGTATAAGCTTCCGTATGCGCACACACTCTTCAGACACGTTGAAAAGGAAGTTACCAGTCCATACATATAGATAGAGGATGAGCAGCAAATTAGCACAGAGCATAATAAAGGTGTTCAACAGATGCAAGGACCAAACTAGAATAACGAGCTTAGTTTATATGGTCACTATTTGATTGGGTTTAATTCTGGGGAAAACATAGTGAAGGCTATAAATATATCAAAGTCGGAGATTGATGGACAGATGTACCCTTCTTATCTGTGGAATGCTGAGAGTAATTAAATGAGACCCTGCTATTATGCTCCATCCGTCTCCTCTCAAGCATGGAGGCAACAAGCATCCTCTGCTTTGAGGTGGTGTGATTAGCTGTGTCGTATATCTCCTCTGTCTCCAGACCAGAGAAATACATTCCAATCTATCATTCCAAATTACATTGGAATGCATTTCTCTGTTCCTATAGGGTCACCATATGTTGGCTGTGACTTGATGGCACTTTCCACCACACAATATAATCTATAGAATAGCAAAGCATACAATTATAAACAAAGTGCACCACTGCCACAAGTAACCAACTCCTGATTACTCAAGCAAATGAGTTAAAAAATAGGACAGTACAACATTTAAAGAACTTCCAAGCTTTTTACTTGATTAGTCATCATGATTTACTTATGCCTCCTCCCAGGGCTTTTTTTTTAAAAAAAGAGGTGCCATAACTCTCAAGAGAGGAAATGAAGTTTTCAATCTGTATACTGAAAACGCATGAAATTGTAAACATTTTAAAAAGAACTTTGTTGAAGAGGTTCCAGAACTCTGTTCTAGCATGTTCCCCCGGGAAAAAAGCCCTGCCTCCTCCACCCCTAAAGAATACTCAAATCCCAGTCTGAACTCCATGTTGCTTCCTTTATAATGTTATCCATAGATAAAGCACAATAATACCCATATAAATGTAAGCACTCCAAACTCTTTCTTATAGGACATTGCGTGTTGTTTATTTGCTGGTAACTTGTCTGCAATAAGCTACAGGGCTGGCCTGAGGGGTCTGGGTGCCCTAGGCAGCTTGCCTTGTGGCGCTCGTGCCCCCCAGCAATGCCAACCTCCTGGTGGGGCCTGGAGACCAGGGAGGGCGGCACCGGCAAGGGTTGTTGTGCTCAGATCTCCGGATTCAGCGGGGAGAAGAAGCTGGCAAGGCTGCCAGGTGAGGTGGTTGGTGGTGAAGAGGCAGGCAAAAGGCCGCGGTGGATCTGCCGGGCTGAGCGAGGTGGGGAGACGCACTATTAGGCAAAGTGGGCATGGTTCACGGTTCCGGCAGGAGAGGAGCAGGGGGAGGGCAGCGGGGGAGAGGGCGGCGGGCGGGCTGGCTGGCTGGGGCACCCGGGGCTGGTGGAATATTCACTAGAAGGAAGGGGGCTGTGACTCCTGGCGCTAGTAAGCGCTAGACTGGAGTCACGTAGACTGGAAGCAGCGCACACTGCTGCAATCTCCCGACCTTGGGTGGGTCCCACAGGCAGAAATAGAGGGTCTTAGAAGAAGCTGTGGAGAAGGGAAGGGAGGAGGAGGGAAAATCCAAGACAGACTCCACTGCAGCTCTCTCATTGCTGCTTGAGGAAAGCACAATTGTGAGCGCAAAAATGCCTTGACCAGCTTTCTTCTCCTTTGTTTATTCATCCTGTGCACCTTCTGCCTGTCCCGCTAGAGAGAGAGACAGCCTGATGGCCTCTGCAGCTGGGAAGAGGGGAGCGATGAGTCAAGCGAGAAAGTGTCCCCGGCTTGCCCTGGGAAACAATCTCCCGCCTTCAACTTCTACAGCAACAGCCCACCTCCCATCCTTTAATAAAGATCACAGCATTAAGTTGTAGACTTTTCTCCCTTTTTTAAAATAAAGAAACTCTTCTTATACACCAAGCATTATGTTTTTTTTGAAATCGCACTGTGAAAGTGAAGGTGCTGGAGAGAAGGAAAAGGCTTATTTTCTTCTGCCTCAAAAGAAGAGGCTATGAAGGGAGTTTCTGCGACCAGAAATATATTTGCTTGTGCTGGGGGAGAGGTGCTGGTGGGATGAAACTCCCCCAACCTACGGAATGGAGCAAAGGAAAGAGGCAATTTCTACCCACTCCCCACTCCTGCCCCTGTTGCACAGGGAGCTCAGCCATGCCAGGACCTCCCCAGAGTGGTGGTGGAGGGAGGCGAGCTGCTCAGGCAGCTTACAGGTGGGTGGTAAGCCAGGTGTCGCAGCAGCGAGAGAGAGACGGGGCCTTCCCTTCCTTGGCCCCTGCGCACATCACCCAGCTCAGCACCCCCTCCCCTTCCCTCCCCCTCCCTTCTCCTCCTGGAACACGCTTTCCCGCGGCGGATTTCTTCTTCTACCTGTCCTGTGCTACTGAGACTCTGTCCAGAGGGCAGCAGCGAGGAAAGGAAGCACCACCTCCTGAGCATGGGCTTCAACCTCCCGGATCTGGCTGCCAACAGGAGTGCAGGCCCAGGGCCTCTTCCCTTTGAGCTCTGGCTTGCCTGCGTGCACCCTACACCTGCGCGCCGCACCAGCAAGCCAGGGAAGGGGTGGGGTTTAAACCCCCACCTCTTCCCTTTGTGCGCCAGGCCAGCTTGCCTTTGAGTGCCCACTGGGGCGCTCTTCGCTGGTGGCGCTGGCAGCCGCCCTGCCTCCTCTTCCCCCCCAAGGGGGGAGGGGGGCAGGGGAGGGCGGACAAGTTCCACCGCCGCCTCCTGAGCCTTGCCGTCAGTGGTGGTGGAGAGGCGGTGGTGGCCGGGGGCTTTTCATGGGGGGGCGGGGCGCAGTTTGGCGCCCTTGCGGCCAGCGTTCTAGACGAGCGCCTAGCTCGTCTAGCGAGTGAGCCGGTCCTGAATAAGCAGATGATACTCTTAGACCTGTTCATCCATATGGACAATGAAGCATGAAGACGTTAATTTCAAAAGTTAGATGGCAAATTTGTAAATTCAGCATAGCTATCCTCAATACTAAGCTGCTCCTGTAGACAATAATCATAATAGTCCAGTGTAAAGCATTGACATTCACTATTTTATAGTCCTTTTCTTTTATACACACACACACACACAAAATGCAGAAAGTAAGCAGGGATTATGGCAATTAGTATTGTGAAAAATAGTCTTTATAACCAAAATATCACTTAAATATGCATAAAAGTGTGTGTGGGGGGGGTGCATTGGGATTTTTTAAAAAACAGTTACTCCATTTCCCAGGTTTTCTGAGGTATGGCATTAAATGAAAAACCTCAGTCAGTAGCTCCTGCATTTGCCTATTTCTGGTGTTAATTATCTTTTGTTTGCCCTTGATAATCCTGAGGTTGGTATGCAGATAATGAAGGCTGCAGAATCATCTCAGAGAGGAAAAAAACAATGGCATTGTCAATTCGGCATCACAACACTTTATAAATTATGAATGTTATCTACATTAAGGAGAATGGTAGACTTTTAAAATTACTTCCATGAATAGATTAAATTACAAGTATTATTACATTTCATTTTATTAAGTGCATCTTAGTAGTTATTAGAGCAAATGAACATGTTCTCTCAATTACATAATAACATTAGAACTAAAAATTATGCATCAACACTCTGAAATGCATAATGCAGCTTTGTATATTAATCACCCCAAACAATATTTTTCAGTTTATATGAAGACAATTATTACCTGTCCAACAATAACACTGTTATTGGTTTATTAAAATTCAAGAACTATCTAGATAAAAGCTTGGGTTTCTTTTTTGACTATTTCAGAAAAGCCCTCAGTCTCTGGAAAAAAATGCAAACCTTGTAATGATTCAATTTTAATCTAATTATGTAAGACAAAGCTTATCTATTGTACTTTTAAGTGCACATTGAGAAAGTAACAGTAATTTTAAAGGCTGCCTTTTATTTTGTCTGTAACAGCAGGCAACTTTTTTCTTTAAAGTTCCACAGATCCATTTTCTGGGCCATGTGTATGTGCAGTTTTTGGCAACCATCAAAATAAACTTCCTTTTGGGACAATTTTTTGTTCAAGAAAGTTTGTTCTAATTACAGTGAATGGCAAAAATGCTGTTAGAGAGCTGGATAATAGCAAGGGCAAGGAAAAGTGCCTTCCCGACTTACTGTGGGTCCTGTCTGCGGTCCTGCATGGACAGGGAGAGCAAGCAGGGGCAGTGGTAACCTTGGCTGGCGGGCAGCTTGAGGGCCAGGTGACTGCAACAGCAGGAAACCTGGCTCTTTGCCTCCCAGGTGGGCCTATGTTGGTGCCTGAGCTGGATCCAGGGGAGGGGGAAGGGGAGGAGTACCAGTGGAAAGTGTGCTGTACTTTCTGGCCAGCTCACTTGGCTATGTGGGATCGTGTATGGGGATCCCCTTAAGGGATCTTGGGGTGAGGGTTTTCAAAGGGCATGCCTAGCTTGGGGGCTGCCAACGGGTTACCCTCACACTCAAGTGGCAGGGGAGGCCACTTAGTGGCAATTGTCCTTGTGGAATCCAACATCCTGCCATCCCATTTTTCCCCAGGAGGTCTGGGGTCAGACAGGGTACATCAACTGGCAGCTGGGTCAATTGATGCCAGGATTTGGTGGATCCATGCTGTGCCAAGGCTTCTTACAGCTGTAACCAATAAAAGTTGTGGCTATTTTATTCCAAAATGTTGTGAGTGATTGCATTATTGGCAGGTTGTTGTAAAGGGATCCTTGTCTTCATTCTCCTCTCCTCTCCCCTAGGTACTGGGACTGCAAACAAGGGGGCAGATGCTATTAGAGGGTAAGACTTACTGTGGTTCAAGTTTTGGGGTGCAAGCATAGCCTTATTTATATCAGGTCAATTTGAATTGTGCACATGTCAGTTCAGCATTGTAGTGTTATTGCAGGTTTCTGTAGCGTTGCAACATACTTTTACTACAAACAACTTTTTGTAGTGTTGCTACTTTTTAAAAATGGTCTTTCCTGAATTGATAATCATATACTTATTTATGAAACCATATTTAGAAATATAAGACTCTTACTTAAGTACAAACTCCATCTTATGCTAGATAAATATTTTGATGATAAGGAAAATGCATAAATAGTCATGGGGTTGTCTCCTAACTGATGAGTGGTGGGAGTTAAGAAGAAAGTAACTGCATTAAATCTAATCTGCATCCTAACACAGAAGGAGGATATACTTCCACAAGTATAGCAATGATGTTCAGATTCCTATTACTCTTTTGGATCTCTGGATCACACCAAGACTTACATGTACAACCAAAGTTTCAGCCTGTTGTGGAGATGAAACATGCACAGAAATCTTTTGCTGTATCTCGAGAATGGAATATATTTTCAGTCTGTGCAGGAGAAGGTGCCACAGCCAGAAATGAAATTTGCAGGAAACTGTCCACTGCAGCTTCTGTCTGCTAATTCCCTACCTCTACAGGATTTTTTAAAAAATTGAATCATGTGAGCTATTCACACAGAAATATTAATATGTCAACAACTTTTTTTCCTTCTCCAAATGGGTATATCCTATCCCAATTATTTGTAGGCCAACCCTTTAATGCAGGGAAAAAGCATGCTAGCAATTTTACCATTAACATTATAGATACAATCCTTTTTCATGTCTTTTTAGTTAGCAATGAACAATGTTTGAGAGAAATGAAGATAAAAGTGATTAAACATTTAGAATATAATCCAATCAAAGTTTGACACTTCTAAGCCCCATTGATTTCAGTGGGAGTATCAAGAATGTCTCATTGAAATCATTGGGATTTAAATGTGCTTAGCTGTGGCTGGAACATGTACTTCATTTTTATTGGCGGATAGAAAAGTGTTTTTTGTCATAATCAGGCAATGTGTACCCATTATACATATAAATCAATGAGTTTCTGCTTCTTTATTATGTAGGCTTTTCTAAACAATGTGCTTATCACTGTCATTTATCTCATTTGATCCATTCTGAATTATATTTTGAAAATAACACAAAAGTTGTTATTGTTGTTGGGATGTCATATAAAAATTATGACAACACTTTTTGGATTGATTTTTTTTTTAGTTTATAATCATTGACTTGTTATTAAAACTCCTCTCCCTCAAAGAAAAGAGAAGAATTTTGATTATTTATATTAAGCCAGATCACAGCCAATAAATCCACCTTGAACACTAATGCATTAATCAGAATATGTGAGGCAAAATAATAAAATGCCAAGGCATACCTCCTTATGAGGTTTAGATATCCGTTATGATTTCCTTGATTCAGCAAGAAGATTATTTAAATGTGGGGAAATTGTGTATTTCCTAAGAATATGAAAAAGGGGTCTCACTTTTCCCAAGAATAAGGAGTCTAAGTGTACTGAGTAATTAATTGCTTTTAATCTTTGTTTTCAGTACTTGTCTGTGAAAGCAAGGTAAGGCTGAGTTCAAGATCATTCAAATGATGTCTGTGAACCCAATCAAGCCTATTTCAAACCAGCAAACATACAGATTGATTGCTGCCTGAAAATAAGACCAATTAAACATGCTTTTGTATGGAAGATGCTTTAAGTGATCTAATGTGACCAGATGGTTTCATGTGTCCTAATGTCACTAAAGTTAGACTTTTTATCACTATTGCATCTGGTTAAAAATGCACAAGACAAGATGTTGACTGGAATTAATATACATTGGGCTGATAAAACATCTAGCCTTTTTAGCTCCAATTAGTCCTCAAGTATAATGTACCAACAATGATATCAAAAATTCAACCTCATTGAATTGTCTTTATATCTGTTTCATTCAGTTAGTCTTGACTTTCTGTCACTGTAAAAAGTTTCAGGCATTGTAGAGTTAATGTCTCTTTTGAAATTACTCCTACTGAAGAATGAAAAATCATATTACTTTCTTAATCTTTCTAATTCTTCTCTCCAAAGATCATCTTGGATTTGTTCCTTTAACACCGACTCTTAGTGCAGTCCTGATTTCTGTATTAATGAATTGAGATGACACATCAGGCTCTTAGGTAAGTGCTATATAAGCTCTGTCCTGTGAAATTTGCAGCGAGCTACCAAGTATAAAGAAGAAATTATTCTTTGTCCATTCTCACATCAATGTTGCTTTGAAAGGTAATTAGTTTGATATTATGTAGGTAGCACACAAAAGATCATGTAGTAGTTTGTGATCTGTCTTTTGATCATCACAAGAAATATTTCTGCTGGAAAATGAAAGGCAGGCATAATTCACTAAAATTACATGGGATCCTCTCTAATCAATAAAGATAAATCAAGTGTTTGTTGTTAAATCGATCCTCTCTTTTATAGAGCTATACTGTCTTGATTGTTTTAGGGATAATTATTTCACAGGGAATCTTTATGATGATTAGCTGTTGAGACAACAGTAAACTTGATGCAGAGGCACTGAACAGCTGTGGTTAAAAATGCATTTGTCTCTTCTGCCATGAAGCTTAGCAGTATCAATACTGATTTATATTATTTCAGGAAGTGTAATGGGATGAAGTTGATTTCTTTTTTAAAAAATGCACTGCCTCTGTGTTTGTTTTTCTTTTATAAAATTGTCAGTTCTTGCCAACAGAAACATTCAGTGATACAGGGT
>JAPDNY010000005.1:117100867-117188367 GCA_029375565.1 Gekko gecko
GCAACTGCTTTCTCTTGCTTTAGGGAACTACTAGAGTCTTTATGAAATTTGCAGCCATCCCATGAGTCTCTGCTTTTCTTCATTTCTATTTGTGTACCTTGCAGAGAAAAGTACTGATCATAAGTAAACATAAACTTGAAGTAAATGGAAATGGGAGTGGAAGCAGCTCCCATGTCTGAAGAACTTCTTCTATGGACTACATGGTCAGTGTAAAAAGTCAACATTTCTGTCCCCCTTTAAAACAACCTAGTATTGTTTTAATTCAGAAGGCTTTGAATTTGGGGATAAAATGAGAAAGGAGGCAAAAATACAGAATGTATTCATGGTATTTATACTTGGAGCCTAATGTCTCAAGCAATTAGAGATTTTTATGGCTGAGTTCAGACTGGCAATTTGCCCCGCTATAGCCACGTTTCAGCGACGTTTTAAAAGCAGATTAAAGGGGGCGTTCACACAGGCACATCTGCCTGGTGTTCCCCATGCGTAGGCAACCCATGCTGTTCCATTTCTTTTCCGCGTTTAATAGATACCTCATAAAAGTGGTAGGAAATCCCCAAAGAGTGCCTTTATGCCGCGTTTGTCCGCTTCCTGGCAGTGTGAACGCTACGTGAAAAAGCTGGGAGCAACCCGCATTGCGCATAAGGGAGCAGTGATATGATTGGCTGTGCTCTGCTCTACCGCCCAATGCGGTGCTGGCACAGCAGGATCCTCCCCAAATTGGCTGGATGCCTATGTGTGTATGGGCACATGAGCGCTCATGCACTCATACACACATAGGCATCCAGCCGATTTACCAGGAAAAAGCCATTTACAACCGCACCTCCAGGTCAGCAGTCTGAACGCTCCCGCACGCCTCCCCCTGGTATGCTCCCGCATCAGTCCAAGCTGTGTGACCAAGAAACCCTGGAACAGTTTGTTCTGGGGCTTTTTTGCCACAACTGGCACCCGCTGCAAATTGCCAGTCTGTCCTCAGCCTATGTGTGCCATAACAATTTTTAGCAACTGTGCTGACTGGCAAATTCCAAATAGCAAACTGAACAGGAGTAGAATTGTGTTATACAGGTTTCTCATCAAGCTCCTCTGCTAAATATTTGTTTTTATGTATCATTAATGCATTACTTTGAAGAGAGAATACTGATGCTGATGCCTGAAGGGAAGACTCTATGAATATGCAAATAATAATTTCAGTGATGCCATTCCTTTTTTAAATATAAATTTGATGAATGCCTTTTTCTGAAGATTCCTATTTATGGTCCACACCATAAAATACACATGTAAAACACAGGAAAGAAAATCAGCTATCCAATTAATATCATATAACCTGAAATATATGTTCTATTCAATGAATGAAATCCATGTTGGCTGTGTTTTCATTTGCGAGGGTAAAAGATGTAGCTGTGGAGCTTGGAGTAAATTTAGTTTTGCTTAACATGTATTCATTGGCTGCATTTTGCAGCATTCAGATTCCTAAATGGGAAGAATTTGAAAATAGAATGGCTCTCACTAGGAGGGATCTTAACACTTGAAGAAAAACAAACAGCAAAATGATGAGAAGCAGTATCTGAGCTTCAAAATCAGCATGCCCACTTTTCATCGCCAGTGTGCTCAAAAACATGAATGTGTCCTTGCAGGAAACAGAATAAAAAGATGTGTTTTTAAAAATCTGTCTACTTTATATTGAAAGAAACATTAGCAGAAAGTGTTATAGAGCTGCTTCTGAACATAAAAACTCAACCAGAATATGGTGACAATAGCAAGAATAAATAAGTCTGTTGTTTCTTATAGAACTCCCCTTTAAATTGTTTCCCCTACGTGTCAGAAACTGTGAAAAAACTCTTAGTTGTGCTAGATGCAGTAAAATCAAATATGAGGTTAGTAGCAATAATTCTGAGGACAAAAGTGGAGGAAATAACAGGAACAGTAGTAAGTGGCAACATCTTTCTATTACAAGTCTGACCAAGCCTGCAACAGGATTAGATGCTGATTGTCAAAGAGGTCCAAGCTGGACATAAAATAGTATTTTCTAGACCATCCTTGAAGAACTCAAGAATTCTCCTGACACTAGTCTTTGGTGCACCAGATCAAGCCTTCTAGGTTAAAGTCACATAGATGTCCTACTAATACAAGTAGTAGCATTTATTTTTAAAAAGTTTGATAACATAGTACAGGTAATTTTAAAAAATGGAAGCTAAGCAACAATGACCAAAGTTTAGTAAGGGGGGGGAATATATGAAAAAAGAGTCTTTTTTATCCTATCCATTGGAATGGGGCTGTAGCTCAGTGGTAGAGCATCTAAGTTACAACACATGCAGTTTAAAGGATAAGATAACAGGCGATGGGAAAGACCTCAGTCTGAGACCCTGGAGAGCAGCTGCTAGTCAGAGTAGACCCGAGAGGCTTCTTGCAACATAGTAGGGCCTTTTTACCACACAGACACTGATCCGTGTTGCTCCTCTTTTGTCTCAGATTATTTCATTTTCTGTATCATGTGAAAGAAACAATGAATGTTTGAAAATGCATACTTTCAAACTACCATATAAAAGGTTGGAGTAACACATCTCAATGTATAGCAACCTTTCATTTCCTGAAGTGCATGAAGCTCAAGGAGAAAGGTCAGCAGTGATGGATCTTCCAATACTAATCTGATTGTGGAAATAAATGTGAATTATGATGATGTTTTGAAAGAAACTGTGACATGGTTTGCCTTTTGGCACTGCTCATGGGCTCCATGGCATCCCAGGCCTGACACAAGGTTTAATACAGCAAGGCCAGAAGTGCTGTGCTTCCACTAATGGTGAGTTGAGAGCCACCTCTTTGCTAAGGCAAACTCCAAAAAGACTGAAACCAAGAAGATAAAAGGGGACAAGAGAACTGATTCAGTTTTGGGTATTGCAAATGCTGAGCTCAACAACCCTGTCCAGCCACTGGAGAGCCCCCCTGAGGGACTGATCCCACAGGTGCCTTCCATTGTGGAGTTATGAGACTTAGGAGATGTAACTGTACCTGAGGTGTCAGAGGTTTAGGTGGAGCTGCATGGAACTTTGCATTCCACTTTCCCCAGGGACTCCAGCAGTAAACCAAACACAGAATGTTGTGCTTATCTGTGAGTAAGTGGCTTCAATCTACCAACTTTGTGTAGAGATATTTATCAGATTATGACAGGCAGTGATGAGTGAAACTTCTTCACAAAGTTCTTTGGGCAACAAATCTGGCAAGGCATTGGCTGTGGTCCACTCTGAGGCTATATCCCTCATGGTCCTTTGAAGGAATGGTGCAGTTAGATCATTTTAGGCAGTCACTTAATAGATTGTAATGTTGCTTCAAATGCAAAGGTACAGTTTGATGTCCCCCTTTGAGTTCTGCAGTTCTTCCTCAAGATTTCTTTTATGCGTAATCATGTGTTATTGCCATTATTCTTTTCAGATTTTCTGGTTATTTCTTAAATTATGAGTCCCTTTTGCTGTTTTCGTATGGTTTTGTAATTGTTTTGTTGCTTGTTGCTTTATATATATTGTTTCAATTTTTCATATTTATTTTTAATATTGGAAGATGCCCAGAATACTGTAGAAGGATATTACAGAAACCTTTAAAATCACTTTGTCCTTAGCTGGCAAAACGAAACTATATTTGAATACTTTGCATGTAACAGTTTACATATCCATTTCTAACATCAGTTATAATGGTTTTCAGTGCAATTGGATGTACAGTTACTGTAGTTTAAGCCACTGAAATAAATTCTGAATACGATTACATGACTCATACACAGTACAAATCAAGTGTTTAAAATAGTAAAGTTTAGATATGAATTAAAATATTGAATATATTTCACTTTTTTCTCCTACATTTACAGTTTTCCCTATTGCTTCAAAACTTTTTCCAGGAATTTGATGTACAATCCTTTCTCCTGAACACCACCTGTGCCCATACTTTCAATGGCTGTGGTTTTCTCAGCACAACATATTCTGTAATATGTCAGCATGGGGGTAAAATTAGCAATACAGTGCTAGCTGTGTGTTTTGAATATCACTTAAGAATAAAGGTAGTCCGCTCTTTTTTTACTTTGTAAGCACACTGTTTTTACCAGTTCTGTTTGGCAGCTGACAGAAATATTAGCAAAATGAAATATTCAGAATGCTATAGTGAATATTTAAGACATTTGCTTTCATATACCACTTCTACCCAGGATAGCAGAGACCATAAGAATAAATCCATCACTAAAACTACCCCACTGTGCAAAAGGTCAACAGAGATCCTTAGGGGTGAAGTGGCACTTGCCTATCAAAATGCTAAAAACCAAGAGGTGAAAGAAATCAAGTACAACCATTATCCATTTCAGAATATGAGGCATTCAAATTCCAGTGTATCAAGCTCATGCTCTGATACCCAGAACAGAATGGCACAGCATGGCTCCATTCCATAACAAAGGGAGTAAGTATAATGGAAAATAATGCAAAGTTAGCTTCTTCTTGTTAAATTCTGTCGTATTCTTGTGGTCTTCTTCTGTCACAGCACAGATATAATGGCATTTTAATCTTCCTGTAGGATGAAAAAAGCCCTAATCTAATAATTGCCAAAACTCTGGGTTATGTATAGAATGTTGTATCCATTGCAATTCCCATTCATGAATATTTGCACACAACACTAGAGGAATTGTGTTCTGTCTGTTGCATTATGTAAAGAAAGCAAGCACACAATCATTTAAAGGTATCACTGAAGGCTATTAAATTAACTGCACCCAAATTGCTACATTGAGGCTGAGTTCAGACTGGCAATTTGCCCTGCTACAGCCACATTTCAGCCATGTTTTACAAGCGGATTAAAGGGGGCGTTCACACAGGCACATCTGCCTGGCGTTCCACACCCATAGTCAACCCGTACTGTTCTGCTTCACTCCCTCGTTTAAAAGATACCCGGTAAAAGCAATAGCAAATCCCTGAAAGCTCATTTATCCCGCTTCATTCCACTTCCAGGAAGTGTGAACACCAACCCAAAAGCCAGGAGCAACCCGGGTTGCGCATAAGGCAGCAGCGATATGATTGGCTGTGCTCTGCTCAACTACCCAATGTGGTGCCGGTGCAATGGGATCCTCCCCAAATCGGCTGGATGCGCACATAACTAATTTACCAGGGAAAAGTCGTTTACAGCTGCGCCTCTGGGCCAGCAGTCTGAACGCTCTCATGCATCTCCTCCCGGTATGCTCCCGCATCAGTCGGCACAGTGTAACCGGGAAAACCCGGAACAGTTTGTTCCAGGGCTTTTTTGCCACGACTGACTCCCGCTTCAAACTGCCAGTCTGAACTCAGCCTGAAATTCTTCAGAATACACATATGGAAGAATACCACTGCTGTGCAGAATTGTCATTCAGGAATAAACAAAACCCTGGAATTTGTCTAAATTCAATAGTGGGATTCCACCCCCCAGTTACATGTCCATAGACAATTCCTTTTGCCATAGTAAAAAATCCCCCCACCAAAAAAGCCACAAATGACATACTGTTTTCATGGAGGCCTAAATACCTTCCTTATATACCGTAGAAGATGGAGCAAAAAGAAGTAGGCGACACATATTCTTAGGATAATTTCTAGAGAGGTGCTGGGCTTTGGATCTATAATCTGTTCCCTAATACTATATGTGGGGAAACACCTTATGGCTATTTTGTAATGAGTAGCTATGTGGTCTGCAAGTGCCCAGAGATAATTCCACTGCTAATGATGATTACTTCACATGTTCAGGTAACGTCCACTTATGCCTTGCTTTATTTCCATTTACTCCCTGAAAATGAGTTAATTCAGCTAAAAAAATTTGCTCATATTACTTAAATGTTCCTTGTAAAGCAGACTTGTTTATACAGACAAAAAGTGGCTTTATTTAGGAGCAAGTGCAGGAGAATATATAATCTCAGACAGGGCTATTTTTTGGGCAGGAATGCACAGGAACGGAGTTCCGGCTGGCTCCTGAGTTGGCCATGCCCAACAGGAAATCATTAATATAATAGGCCACACACCTAACAGCCGAAACTCGTTAGGGTTGGCTACATTAGGAGTGTGTGGCCTAACATGCAAAGGAGTTTCTGCTACAAAAAGAAGAAAAAAGCCCTGGGTTTTGACAACAAACAAGGAAAACAGAATAAGAAGCAAAAGGTGGGTGTGGCTGGATGACCACACTTCTGGCAACATAGGGTGTGGCCTAATATGCTAATGTGCTGTGCTGTCAGGGGTGTGGCCTACTATGCTAATGAGTTTCTGCTGTTGGGTGTGGCCAATTGTGCTAAAAGTTCCTGCTGGGTTTTTCTACAAAAAAAGCCCTGATCTCAGATGAAGGAAAGCAAGGCTGAATGACTTCCGTCTGGGTGAACGATGCAAAAGCAATTCAAAGAAACAGTCTAATTTTATCATATGACAGCCACTGTGGATAGCACCATGAACTTGACTAGATGCTGAATGTGAACCACATTTAGTTCTTAGGCAAGTCAGTACCTTTCAGCCTAACCAACATCACAAAATGTTGGGCAGATACATGACATATCAAGTTGTGTCACAAAATTATTATCAATACCAACAGACTTGATGAGCCTACAAAAACAAGAGGATCCTTAACAACAACAAAAATCTTACATGCATCTGAAGTGGGCTCTGGTTCATATTAATTTATGTCTTAATGGCTTTTTTTGTATTTTAGAAGCTACAAGCCTCATTATTTCAACTGCAAGGGACTAACACAGGTACCTTCTGCAATTAGTTGGAGATGTAATAAAACCTGAGATTAAGAAAGTTATTTTGATTATATTATTGTAAGGCCCAGGAAACTTCACTTCTAGAAACAGAAACTGTATAAATTAGGTTTTAAAATTACCATTGGGACAATGCCTGTTAAACAGGTGCTCACCCAAAGCAAACTAATAATCCAAAACTGTTGTAACCTCTGTGATAGTCCAAATATACACCTGAGTTCTGAAACTGGAAATACCTTTTGTTGGACTGCTGCCATCATCCTTTTGCATCAAATGAAGAATGGCAGGATTTAACGGGGAATGCTGTAGATGTCTAGGAAGAGCAATTGTACTTTTTTCAGCACATCTGAGTGTACATCTGGCATCAGCTATGTTGTATATGTTCACTGTTGCATGCAAAGAAGCATTTGGTTGGTTGGCCTAGATATATCTTTTGTCTGAAAGGCAAGCACTCTTGGAATTGTAGAAGCTCTCCTTGCCAATATAATTCTTAGTATTAATAATTCCTACATCACACAGGCTTCTTTGAATTGAGACAGGGAAGATCTTTGTGTTTGCATATGTGTCTGCTTGAATGCAGAAATGACATGGTAGCCTAGATTGTTCTGTCATTCTGTGTACTGTAATGTTTGCTGTTAACTGCTCTGGATTTAGGTATTCAGCCAATCTGATTCTTTCCTCATGATCCATTCCCTGCATCGCAGGAGTAGGAATAGGGCATAACATTCTGGTTTGTTCTATCTGACCCCTTATATCCAAATTCAGGGCTATGGGAACTGTTTTCCCAGATCTGAAAATTTTCGACTACATGAGTTGCACTAATGGCTCGAGTCTTTCTATTGGTACTTTACTGGGATGACATTGCAATAAAATTGTAGTCTACCGCAAGGACCATTGTGAGAATATACCCCAATGAAGATTACACAGTGTCTTGTAAATTAAAGTACAATTGTACTAGCAGAGTGTAAGCAGATGTAACTGAAGGTATGCTGCCCTGGAATTTGATTTTCCAAATTCAGCATCTCATAATGTTTATGTGGAATCATTTCTAAAAGAATGTCAGTACTTAGTCTACTGTGTTGTGATTGACCTGTGCTTTCAAGGAGGGGTGGGGCAGATGTTTTTAGGATGACATTTTCTTTACTATTCTATAGCTCATAACTGTAGATAATGTATTAATAAATGGTATTTCGGGAGGAAAAGAAAAAATATGATTTGATAAAATTATTACTCCAACTAAATTCCATCAAAATGTCACAGTTGTTATGTGCTTAAAAAGCTTCTGCTCCTCTATTATTAAGTGATAAAGGATTATAATTTGATAAAAATGGATACTAAAATGACTGACTTAAAAAAGTGCTTCAGTAAAATTCAGTATAAAAATTCAAAGCAAAATGTAAAAAAGGATTTTCTTTATTATTTTAAATCTACACATTTTAAAATATTTCCGTTTGTGTTATACTGAAGTACAATAGCAACCTGCAACCTGAGTATTCCTGAGCTTTCATCACACAGTTATTATGACTTCTTAGTCCGTGCTCTTAGTCTTGACTATAATAACACAGGGTGACTATAATAACACAGGGTGCAGCCCAATATTCTTTGCATTGCAGAAGTGTAGCATTACACATTCTCCATTCATTTTACCGGGGACTGTGTGGGAGCTGATTGTGTCTGCTGGACTGCACATTATAATGCTAATCTATCTCTTATGGTCTGTGGCAGTGATAGACAGTTAGGACTTCTAATTGTCTATCATCTCTTAATGTTTGCTTTTATGTAGTATAAATAGAATCTACCATGTTCACTTGAAAGCAAATATCTTAACATGACTAATAAGACATAAGATGAACACTGCTGGATCAGACCAGTGATCCATCTAGTCCAACATCCTGTTTCACACAACTGCCAATCAGTTACCTTGGAGGGCCAGCAAACAGCACAGAAATCAAGGTCTTCCCTTGATGCTGCCTCCTAGCACTGGTATTCAGAGGTGTGTTGCAGTGACTATCAAGGTTCCCTTTAGTTGGCTAGTAGCCACTGATACAGACCTTTCCTCTAGCAATCTAATTCCCTGTTAAAGCCACCTATGCTAGTGCCACCAGTACATCCAAAGGCAGTGAATTTCACAGTTTAATTAGTCATTGAGTAGATAAGTGTTTCTTTTTGTCTGTATCTATTGCCCATCGATGTCACTGGATACCCTCAAGTTCTAGTATTATGGGAGATGGAGAAGACATTTTACCTATCTAGTTTCTCTACCCCCTGCATAATTATTAAAACTTATATTATGTCCCCCTTAGCAGCCCTTTTTTTCTAAACTGAGAAGTCCCAAACTCTTTTGCTTTTCCTCAGAGGAAACTAATGCAATATGGAGTTCACCAAAACCTGCTGAAGTTGATGATAGGCAGCAACTTGAACTTTTCCCAATAACAGTAGACCTGTTAATGTATGTACTCCTGAGGGGACAATTGAGGCAGAAGATGATTGGATAAGTTAGGAGAAGGGTAAGCAGCCCATTTGCTGATGATTGATGTCTTATCTCTTCCCTGTAACCTCTTTGCCCCCCCCCCGCCCCAGTCAGAATAGAGACAGACAACAGTTTGGAAGTAAACTAGGGCCACTTTATTAACTATCTAACATAACATTGTGGCAAAGGACCAACTAAGTGAGCACGGAACAGGCAAGGCAGGTGTCACTCCCTGACCAACCTCCTTGCCCTTTTCATGGGTGGGTCACCCAGCTCCGATCTTGAGCCAGAGATCTGGCTCGTGACCAGCAGACCAGCAAAACTGGTTGCCACCTAGAACATAAGAGAAGCCAATGTTGAATCAGGCCAATGGCCCATCTAGTCCAACACTCTGTCACACAGTGGCCAAAAATACCACGTGCTATCAGGAGGTCCAGCAGTGGGGCCAGGACACTAGAAGCCCTCCCACTGCTGCCCCCTCCAGCACCAAGAATAGAGTGCATCACCTGTCCCAGACTGAGAATTCCCATCTATACCCTGTGACTAATAGCCACTGATGGACTTCTGCTCCATATGTTTATCTAATTCCCTCTTGAAACTGTCCATGATTGTAGCTGCCACCACCTCCTGTGGCAGTGAATTCCATATGTTAATCACTCTTTGGGTGAAGAAGTATTTCCTTTTATCTGTTCTAACCCGACTGCTCAGCAATTTCATGGAGTGCCCACAAGTTCTTGTATTGTGAGAAAGGAGAAAAGTACTTCTTTCTCAACCTGCTCAATCCCATGCATAATCTTATAAACCTCAATCATATCACCCCTCAGCCGTCGTTTCTCCAAGCTGAAGAGCCCCAAGCATTTTAACCTTTCTTCATAGGGAAGGTGTTCCAACCCTTTTATCATTCTAGTTGCCCTTCTCTGCACTTTTTCCAATGCTATAATATCCTTTTTGAGATGTGGTGACCAGAACTGTACACAGTATTCCAAATGAGGTCGCACCAATGATTTATACAGGGGCATTATGATACTGGCTGATTTGTTCTCAATTCCCTTCCTAATTATCCCCAGCATAGCATTGGCCTTCTATATCGCAGCTACACACTGTCTAGACATTTTCAGCAAGTTATCCACTACGACTCCAAGATCTCTCTCTTGGTCTGTCTCTGCCAGTTCAGACCCCATCAACGTGTACTTATATTTAAGATTTTTGGCTCCAATGTGCATCACTTTGCACTTGGCCACATTGAATCCCATTTGCCACATTGATGCCCACTCACCCATCCTCGACAGATCCCTTTGGAGTGCCTCACAATCCTCCCTGGTTTTTACCACCCTGAACAACTTTGTGTTATTTGCAAATTTAGCCACTTCACTGCTTACTCCCAATTCCAAATCATTAATAAACAAGTTAAAAAGCATCGGACCGAGTACTGATCCCTGTGGTACCCCACTGCTTACCACCCTCCACTGAGAAAGTTTCCCATTTATACTCACTCTCTGTTTCCTATTTATAAGCCAGGTTTTGATCCACAAGAGGACTTGTCCTTTTATGCCATGACTATTGAGCTTACTTAGGAGCCTTTGATGAGGAACTGTATCAAAAGCTTTCCAGAAGTCAAGGTAAATAATACCTGTTGGGTCCCCCTTGTCCACATGTTTGTTCACTCCCTCAAAAAACACTAACAGGTTAGTAAGACAAGATCTTCCCTTACAGAACCCATGCTGAGTCTGCCTCAATAGTTTTTGTTCATCAATGTGCCTACTAATTCTTTCCTTAATAATAGTTTCCACCAACTTACCCGGTATCGATGTCAGACTGACTGGCCAGTAATTTCCTGGATCTCCCCTGGAGCCCTTTTTAAAGATGGGAGTGACATTAGCTACCTTCCAGTCCTCAGGAATGGAGGCAGATTTTAAAGAAAGATTACATATTTTTGTCAGGAGATCCACAAGTTTACATTTGAGTTCTTTCAGAACTCTCAGATGAATGCCATCCAGGCCTGGTGATTTATTAGTTTTTAAATTGTCCATCAGTTGGAGGACTTCCTCTCTTGTCACTGCAATCTGATTCAGGTCTTTCAAACCCCCTCCCAAAATTGGTGGTTCTCGAGTGGGCAAGCACTTCTC
This sequence comes from Gekko gecko, assembly GCA_029375565.1. Lineage (NCBI taxonomy): Eukaryota > Metazoa > Chordata > Lepidosauria > Squamata > Gekkonidae > Gekko > Gekko gecko. Next base: position 117,112,194 of record JAPDNY010000005.1, read on the forward strand.
CTCTTCCACAGTGAAGACAGAGGCAAAAAATGCATTCAGCTTCTCAGCCATTTCCCTATCATCCTTCACTACTCCTTTTACCCCTTGGTCATCCAAGGGCCCCACTGCCTCCCTGACTGACTTCCTACTTCTAATGTATTTGAAGAAAGTTTTATTGTTGGCCTTTATGTTTTTTGCGATATGCTCCTCATATTCCCTTTTTGCTTGCCTGATCACAGACTTGCATTTTATTTGCCATAGTCTGTGTTCCCTTTTATCAACCTCACTAAGACTAGCTTTCCACCACTTAAAGGAATCCTTCTTACCTTTTACAGCTTCCATTACTTTATTTGTTAACCATGCAGGCTTTTTTCTATACCTATTTGTACCTTTCCTAACCTGCGGTATATATTTTTTCTGAGCTTCTAGGATTGTCTTTTTAAATAGTCTCCAAGCTTCCCCAGTGGTTTTGACCTTCTCCACTCTTCCTTTCAATTTCTTCCTCACATGTCCCCTCATACCAGAGAAGTTACCCCTTTTAAAGTTAAAAGTGGTTGCGTCAGTCTTTTTGGGCAACTCCCTATCTGTACAAATGTTAAACTCAATGACATTATGGTCACTGTTCCCAAGCGGTGCAATCACTTTTACATCTCTCACCAGGTCTTGGGTGTTACTTAGGACCAAATTCAGGATCGCCTCTCCCCTGGTAGGATCTGTGACCATCTGTTCCATAGCACAGTCATTGAGAGTGTCTAAAAACTAAATCTCTTTTTCCCGACTAGAACTCATATTGACCTAATCAATGTGTGGGTAGTTAAATGTGCCTATTACGACACAGTTATTTCGTCTAGCCGCTATCTTTAATTCATTCATCATTTTATAATCCTCCTCTATCTTTTGATCTGGTGGGCGATAACAAACTCCCACTGTTAAGCCTCCTTTTGGACCCACTATTTCAACCCATAGCATTTCCAGAAGCGAATCCAATTCTCTTACCCTCTCAATCTTACTGGACGGTATACCCTCTCTGACATACAGAGCCACCCCACCTCCGACCCTTCCCCCCTATCCTTCCGATATAATTTATAACCAGGAATCACCATATCCCTCTGATTTTCCTCATCCCACCAAGTTTCTGAAATACCCACAATGTCTATTCCCCCCCCAACACCAAGCATTCCAATTCCCCGATTTTACCTCGGAGACTTCTAGCATTTGTGTATAAACACTTATAGTTTCCCACGTTTTTAAGTCCACAGCCTTCCTCTTGCTGCCTCGAGACCTTGCCAGGCAGTTCCTATCATTAGCCACAGTCTCAGTGTACAATTGTAATCCATTTCCTTGTACAAAAGTAATAGCTACCCCTCACATACCCCTAGGAGCGCCGACCCCTGAAACCTTACAACTTGCAGAGAAGAGCCTTACCCTAAGAGGTTCCCAGAGGTGATCATCATTCCCCACCCTGGACCCTAAAATCCAAAGGCGGTTCCTGATGACCCTCTCTTCCCTAACAGGAAATTGCCGTAAAGTGCTCACCAGTTCCGATTTCTTGCCCGCACAAACCTGCCAAGTGACCAATCTATTTAGATGTTGACCACCACAACCAGCTAATCAATCTGCTGCTTTGAGTGCAAGGTAGGCAAAAATCCCTCCACCCTTTCAGCCAATCCTGGGTAGAGGTAAAAAATTCCTACTTGGCCCCAATAGGTGGCCAGCAACAGCCTACACTAAGAACAGGGTGGGAGGGTGGGTGAGCACGAGTTCTCAACTGTTTGGGCAGAAGTGGACCCCGGCGTTGTGGTGACTGTTGCTGTCCCAGTCTCCTACAGGGCATCGCCAGGAGCTCCATTCTCTGGTGTGTTTCTGGATATTACTACGGCCTTTGATGGTTGGCAGGAAGCAACTAGCTTGCTTTCCAAGAGTGGCTGCTTTTGTGTAGCACCTTTTTGGATGTTGATGCCATCCCAATAATAGCTTTTTAGGGAATCAGTTTGTGAGGGTGCATGAACAGTGGCACTATGCATGTGACATTAGCCCTGATATTGTAGGGAATTGGAAGTACTTACACAGGCAGGAACTTACTGAGAGCATCAGAGCCCTTGTGCATATGTGCAACCTCTGGCTCAGCTAAACACAGGTTGCCCAAGATTAGATTTCTGGGTCAAGCCACCAGGAAAATTTATTTTGTCATGACTGGAAAGGTGAGCTATAAAGCATACATGCAGAAATGTTCCCTGTCTGCTAGTGAAGGTGCCTTCATCAGTGGTTTGCAATCAGATTTCTATTCTTGCTTAGCTCTTGGAACTGCATAGCAAAAAGCTGATATCTTAAAATAATTTTCTCTATGAACATAAGCGTATACTTGTATTGAGTTATTCTATGTCTTTAGGTTTTCTTTATATCTAGACTCTGTAAACATCTCCAGCAATATATCCTGTCACATAAAACCATCCATCAGAAGGAACTGATGTTAGTTATGGGCAGGGGTCTTTTGGGGGGGAGCGCACCAGAGCACAGCTCCGGCAGCTCAGGAGCCAAGCCCCGCCCCCAGCCGGCATCCCGGAGTCTTTCAGGCAACCGAATGTCAATTTCAGCTCCATTATATCCTACGGGCCATTGAAGTCAATGGTGAAAACTTAGGGTATATTCTGGGGGCTGGAGGGGAGGGGTTTGAGGGAGAGGCTCCAAACTCACAGGGTAGCTGATGGAGCCTCTCCCCAAGATACCCACCAAGTTTCAAGAACATTGGACCAGGGGGTCCAATTCTATGGGCTCCCAAACAGGCTGCCCCCATTCCCTCCATTGTTCTCTATGGTGGGAAAAAGTAACTTTGTTTCCCACTATAAAGAACAATGGAGGGAATGGGGCAACCTGTTTGGGAGCCCATAGAATTGGACCCCCTAAGCCAATGTTCTTGAAACTTGGTGGGTATCTTGGGGAGAGGCTCCATAAGCTACTCTGTGAGTTTGGAGCCTTTCCCTTCCCCTCCCCACAACAGACACCCTGTGAGGTAGGTGGGGCTGAGAGAACTCTTAACACAAACTGTCCTTGAGAGAACAGCTGTGCCAGAGCTTGTGACTGACCCAAGGTCACATCAGCAGGTGCAAGTGGAGGAGTGGGGAATCAAACCCGGTTCTCCCAGATAAGAGTCCGTGCATTTAACCACTACACACAAACTGTCCTTGAGAGAACAGGTGTGCCAGAGCTTGTGACTGACCCAAGGTCACATCAGCAGGTGCAAGTGGAGGAGTGGGGAATCAAACCCGGTTCTCCCAGATAAGAGTCCGTGCACTTAACCACTACACTTCAACTGGCTTTGAAGATGCCTCCCCCCCCTTTTGCTTCCTCTTCTGACATCACTTCCGGTGATGTCAGGAGGCATGGCATATGCTAATAGCCTAATAGCTCATTAGCATACCATATGCTAATGAGCTCCTGCAGCTGTTTTTCTATGAAAAGACCCCTGGTTATGGGGAAGACTAGCAGCTGTAGTGGCATTTTGATGTAATTCATTCTAATTTTGAAACATTCCTATTTAACATAATCAAGTGCCATGAAATCTTTTTTAAAAAATGGCAAGTATACAGTGCTAGCTCAATTGGCACTTAGCAATGGTTCTTTTTACAATATGCACAAAAGCTTCCAGCAGGGAATGTTCTAAGGACCATCTTTTGAGAGCACAAACTCATACATGTACAATCAGTAGACATCAAGGCTGTATCTCTAGTTCCCCTTGAGATGTTATTTAGCTAATGCACAAATGTTATGGCCGAGCAGTTAGCTCTGAAAATGGAATAAGCTGTTGTGTGCATGTACCCTTTTCATTTTGGGATAATATCTTCATCTCATAGTACCAAGTGAAATAAGATTTAGCGTGCAATTGTTACTAAATAGACAGATTCTTCCTCTTCTCCCCCCGAACACTACCAAAGTCAAGTGCCCCTTCTTCATAATGGCAAAGTAGAGCTGAGTGGATGTACACCTAGACTCTTTGCTAGCTAGATAATTTCTGTCATCACCAGTGAATGTAGCTAGGAATGGAAATATTGTGGTTCAGCACATAATAAAAGTAAACCCAAATCAGCAGTAAGCTTTTCCTTGAGATTTCAGTTTTGGCAAAAATCTAATAATAATCGGTGGTTACCCTCACCCCAGCAATTTTTGCTGGATCATCAAAATTTAAATTTTATGAAGCACAGGAGTTCCAGAGTGTGCCAATCCACATGTTATAGTTTTGCAGTCTCAAGAGTAATTTCTTTGCAAACACAACTAAACAAGTTAATCACAAAATAAACTTTTGAGGTTCTCTACCATGCCTACTGAATGGTTTGTGCAGAGGCACATGGCTCCCTGCTCATACAGACTTGTGTGTTTGCAATGGATACAACAATTTATATTAGAGCTGCTGGATCAAGGCTTTTCTGGAAATCTGAAACAATTAGTCCAAATAAGGGGGAGGGGGATTTATTCATTTACAATAATTTGGCTCTTTGGGCAAGTCTGCCTGGACATTTTCTCATATATCTGCACACATATCCATATACGCACTTAAAAATTATTTGATGCGAATCCTATTATGCTACACAAAACCTATTGTATTATGTTATGAAACCCATATTTGCATTACAATTTCATGCCATTTAGGATCTTCTCTGTTTGGCATATATAGCCTTTAGCTTAAAATGGAAAAGTCAGAGAAGGTCCTAGGGCTAACTGTTGAAGAAATGTTCACAGAGCACAAAATGATTAGAAAATTGCTGTATACCAGATGGAATTCTGTTACTGAGTGTTTTATGCCTTTTGCTAGCAGTTAAATTGTGATCATCCTGATAAGGTGATTCAGACATGAGAGGCCTAAAGTAAACATCTTTTTCATACAAATGCCTTTCCTGTTGAGTTTAATGATTGGCTTTTGTCAGCAGTTTTAGATGCAAAGAGTGGTTTGTGAGGATGGTAGAAAAACAAATATGCCCTTACATCTGCCATGCTTATGAAAGTCTGGGAATAACTCCAGCCTTGTAAAAGTTTAGCTTAATTTTGTAAAGGAGAAATTCTACCATCCTGCCCCCCAACAGCTCTTCCTTCCACCCCTGTTTTCATTCCTTCCCTCTTAATTGCTTTTTCTCTCCCCCAGTCTATCCCATGTTTAATTTTTTTCCAGCCTCCTCACTACTTTCACTGCTGCCTTCTCTAGACAGACAGTCAGGAGTTCCCTAGGCTCTAGTTCCTCAGGCCCAGGCTCTAGTTCCTCAGTTGCTAGGAAATCCTATAACTCCAGTTGTGACCTTAACTCTCCTTAACCTTTTTTAAACTTCTTGTATCTTTCTGCAGACCTCAGCAGGAGAGTGGGTCCACATGTTTGTAGAAAGATAACATTGAACTTTGGCTATGTTCACAACTAGATATAACATACATCACAACCCTCCCCCCCACACACACATTCTACAAATGTTTGCAGAATATTTCAACTGTTGTTCATGAGTTATTCTCTGATTATCTTATGCTTAGTTTAGTTTTTATTACAGTCCTTAGACCAGATATGCTTACAGACAGACAGACAGACAGCTATTTTACAGATAATGCATTCCAGAAAATTAAAAGCTAATATAAAAATTTTAAAAATATGCTTCCACATAAAATGCATTTGAAACTAGTATATAAGTTACACTTGCATCTAACCGCTAAACAGTTTCCATGACCTGAGTATCATCTTACAAAACTTGGCTACTTGATGAGTGATCTTGGGATGTTTGTCATTTAAAAGAAATTCAAGTTTAGTTTTTTCTGACAGACCCAAGTTTTTTTTCCTATCAGTGGGGTGATAATCTCTCTACACACCACCTCATAGTGTGGGCATTTGAAGACCATATGTTCTAAAATCTCTATCTCCCTGAGTGGGCAGGTGCAAAGCCTTTCCGCATAAGGAATGTTCATATATTTCCCATCAAGTACAGCGGAAGGGAAGGCAGAGCATCTAGCTAAGGAAAAGGCTATTCTGAGCCCTTTTACTTCCAATGATGTTAGATAATCCGCTGGCTGAACTTGTTTTTAATACTTGCCCTCATAATATTTTGTATGTTAGCAATATCAGTTTGATGTTCGATGTCCTTAATTCTTTGCTTCACTACTTTTTTTGCCTGTTCCATTCTATATAACAGAAGCATCTGAGGGGAAAGGCCAATTGTGAAAAGGTAGCTTTGAAGCACTTTGCACTAGTTTGATTGAAAATTATCAATGCAAATCAGAGGGAGTAGACTTTGTGGGCTAAGCTGTCCCTTTAGCCATGTGTAAATAGATAAAATACTAACCCACACTTCAACTTTTAAACATCCTGTCTCTAATCTTACCCTGGCATTTGATACACATTTGGGGACCTGTAGGATAGTTCTTAAAAATTTAGATTGAACTCTTTCTTGGGGGTTAAAATGTGAGCTGGGTGGCCCCAAAAATCAGCCATATAACAATTGTGCTAGCGTCTTAGCTTTATATAATTTCAGAGTGGTAGGACCATGTGATCCTCCTTGTGAATGATGGAATTTTACAATACCATTTGCAGATCTTTCACCATGGTCCGCAGCATAATTGCTGTGTTGAAATCTAGAGCCTGTTGCCTGTAGAACTACCCCAAGCTATTTAAAGCTGGTCACTTGCTCAATATGCTGGCCATTGAGCATACAAGTCCAATTCCTCTGTCTAGGCCCAAAAGAAACAATCTTGGTTTTTTGATAGTTAATTATAAGAGATTCTGCTTCACAGTGTAAAGAGAGCTTCCTGAGGGCTCTCCTTAGCCCTACAGGTGTTCTGGAGAGTAGCACCATATTGTCTGCATATAATAACACTGAAATTATTCTGTTGGTGAGGTTAGGGGGATGAAGTTCAGAAGAGCTGAGCCAGCTGGTAGGTTATTTATATAATAAATAAATAGGGCTGGTGCTAGGTTCAGTAACATGTCTTTGTCTACTGCATCTGACCCGCAAAAAGTTTGTTCATGTAAGGCCCTCATAAGGTATAGAAGTCTTCTGTCAAAGGATGATTTTGTTAATTTATCCCATAATCACACTCTGGATATAGAGTCAAATGCGGATTTAAAATCCACGAAAGCTGCATAGAGAGAAGTTGCTCCTTTAGAAGCATACTTCTCAATAACGTGCTGAATAATCAGACATTAATCTATTGTAGGTCTCCCTGACCTGAAACCTGCCTGTTCTGGTGCCAGAGTATTCTCTTGCTCAAAACAGTCCAATAATTTGTCCAAAAGATGCCTTGCTTGTAATATTTAGCAAGATAATCGGCCTATAGTTTGATGGGTCCTCCCTTTTACCTTTTTTGTAGAATGGTACTATTATAGCCAATCCCCATGATTTTGGAATACAACCGGTGTCATCAATATACGTAAAGGGGGGCAAGAAAGAGGCCCACCAATCCTTATTTTTTTCAGTAATTCAGGGGGGACACCATCATAGCTTGGGACTTTAGCATTTTTCAACTGATCTATATGAGATTTAATCTCATCACGAGTTACAAGAAACTATTTAGGAATATTTCTTAATACTGTTGGGGAAAGAGGCTGATTTGCATCCTTATACAATTCTGTAAAAAAAGAAACCCATCTGTCTGTTGGTATACATGAGGATATTGGAGTTTTAGGGCCCGAGAGTCTACCTGAGATTAATTAACAAAAAAGGGATGAGTTTTTATCTTTAGCTGCTTCAATCAATTTTGTCCAAAGTTCCCTAGAATGCTCTTTCTTGCTACTTTGGATCAGCAACTTATACTCTTTTGATCTCTTATGCTTATTGACATCATTTTGGCTCTCAAAAGTTTTGCAGTAGCTATCAACATTTACCATGTCCTACTAACTTCAATAACCATGATCTTCTATTCTTTAATTTTTAAAAAAATATTGAGAGAACATTGGGATCCTGAATTTGAGGTGATCTAATTAACAGTTGGTTAAATTGTTTACAGATGTTTTTAGAGTCTTTATGACAGAACATTAATTTTATAATGCTTGTTTTGTTGTCATAATTGGATTGGATCCAACCACCTTTTCTGCTGGAGCAAACAGAGGGTCTGCTTTGACCACCATAACAGCTATGCTGGGGATCATGGGACATATGTGCAATGAGGGCTGTGATAAGAAGGGGAATTAGGTGAGATTAAAGGAAAAAGCTTATCAAGAGTCAAAATTCTGGTTAGATCCAAATGCACAACCTTTTTATAGAGAAGAGATGAGCTAAGGGCCCTGTTAGTTTTCCTGGACCTCTTGGCAGCAATGGTAATATTCTATTTTTTTTTCCTATCCCAAAAAGGGGTAGAATTTTATTAGAGATTTCCCAAAAACATACAAACATTAAAAACAAACCATTATAGAATGGGGGTAATTCTTCTCAGATAATACAATTCTTATGCCACTCTTTATCCTACACATTCAAATGATATGAGTAATTGAAGCTAAAGTTCTAATAAACTGGGCTATGTATACCAATCTATTTCTCTGTATATTTGCAGCTATCTACCTTTGTAACTATTATACCAAGTATAAAATCTAGACCAAGTATTCTGGAATGTAGAGTATGGTAATCCTTTCATCGTTAAAGCCAATTTATCCAACTCAGCCACTTCCAACAGTTTATCTATACATTCTTGTTTCGTAGGGACCTCAGGTGATTTCCAGTACTTTGCATATAAAATCATTGCAGCTGTAGTAAAGTACATAGTCAAATCGTGATAATCCTTTCTAGTTCCATCCAGCAAGATATTTAACAGTAAGACCTTGGGAGTAAATGGTATAGAAATATCTAGTACCTTTTGTATCAATTCATGCATCCACACCCAATATTTTCTGCTCATTTCACAATGCCACCACATATGATAAAAAGATCCCACCTTATTCATACACTTCCAACACTTATTTGAGCAATTGCTATCAAATTTCACTAATATTTCTGGTGTTACATGCCACCTGTAAAGCATTTTATACAAATTTTCCTTATAAGCAACAGATTTTGTAATTTTTATATTCTTCTTCCACAATTGCTCCCATTGTTCTAAATCAATATTATGCCCTATATTTTGTGCCCATTGGATTATATTACTCTTAACTACTTCCTCAACCATCAGTTCATTAAGTAGAAAGGTATATTTTTTTATAAATTTTTGCTCAGTTGTAATCATAATATTTTCAATCTCCAACAAGTTATCATAGAAGCCTAATTTCTTGTCTTTAGTGTATCTAGATTCTATCTGTGCTCTTTGCCACTGCGGTAAGTCTGGCAATGGCTTCAAGTTATAATTAGAGTCCAGAATGTCCTGGTATCTTCTTGGAATCTCTTCCTCTTAAACACTTGGTAATGTAAAGGCTTCTAAGGGCGCGATCAATTTTGAATGTTTTGCATAGCATTGCTTGTAAGTTATTTCCCAGACTTTCAGCAAGGAAGCTCCCAACCAATGTTGTTTAAAATTCTTATTTGAGTTTGCTTTTCCATCCCATAGAAATGTATGCCATCCAAGCATCAAATCATGGCCTTTTAACTTCAAGAATCTCTGGTCATCTAACACAATCCATTCTTTAATCCAAGCAAGGGCTGCTGCTCTTAATATAAAGGCCATTTACCATCTTGTAGGGCTTTCAATCTTATTCTGGGGCATTTCCCTTGCCAAATATATCTCAAAATCAGGTGATCCAGGTCTTTGGAAAAAATTTGTTTTTATAAAATAGGAATTGTCTGGAAGAGAAAAATCCACCTTGGAAGCGCATTCATTTTAATTAAGGCAATTCATCCCATTAAAGAAATTTGGAGATTTCCCCATTTTTCTAAATCTTGTTTAATTGTCTTTAAAAGTTCTTTATAATTATTCTCTTGTAAGGCACTACATTTGTTTGTCATAGTGATCCCCAAATCTTTTATTTTCCCTTGAACCTGAAATTTCGATTCTTCTTGCAATCTCGTCTCCTGTTCTCTGGTCATGTTTTTAGTCAAGATCTTGGTTTTATTGATATTAACTTTTAGACCTGCTACTTGTCCGTATTCCTGGAGCTTCTCCTTCAAAATAGATATGGCATCTAGAGGATTCTCCAGAATGAACACTAAATCATCTGCGAATGCCAGTAGTTTAAACTCTTCTCCCCTCAGCTTAAGTCCAGTAATTTGTTTTTCACTTCTTATAGTTTCATTAAGTATTTCAAGTGCAAAAATAAATAATAAAGGTGAAAAAGGGCAATCTTGCCTTGTTCCTTTTTGAATATCTATGTTTTGAGTCCATTCACCATTAAATGCAACTACTGCTCTTTGTTTTCTATAAATGGCTTCAACCATCTTAACAAAATTGGGGCCCACCTGGGCCATTTTCAACGTCTCAATTAAAAAGATCCAATTAACATTATCAAATGCCTTCTCAGCATCTAAGAAAATCAATGGCAATTGCTTCTCTGGATGGGCTTCATAGTATTCTATAACATCTATGATGCATCTTAAATTGTTCTTTATTTGACTTTTGGGCAAAAATCCAGCTTGATCTTTGTGGATTGTTTGTGTCAATATTTTTTTGAATCTCACAGCTATTACAGAAACACATTTAATAAGGAGATTGGTCTATAATTTTTGATTTCCTTTTCCTCTGAACCTTGTTTATGTACCAAGGAGATTATTGCTTCATTCCATGAATCTGTTACCTCTCCGCTAGTCATAATATTGTTACAAACTTCTTTCAGTGGAATCAATAATTGTTCTTCAAATGTAGAATAAAATTCTATCGGTAGCCCATCCGGTCCTGGTATTTTACATTTATTTTGATGTCTCACAGCTTCCACCAGTTCTACCATGGCAATTGACTGATTCAGTATTTTCCTTTGGTCTTCTGTACACTACCTTGGTTTATCTTGTTCTAAATAAATCTTTATATGTTCTGGATTCCAATCAGTTTTTCTGTAAAGCTCCTTATAAAACTCTTCTACAATATTTTTCATCTCCTGAATTTTACAAGTTTCTGTCCCATCTCTTTTCTTTAAAGCCTTTATATAAGATTTTTCTCTTTGTTTATGTATTTTATATGCTAGCCACCTTGTTGGGTTGTTAGCGTTCTCAAAAAAGTTTTGTTTAGCAAACAACAATTTCTAAGCTAATTCTTGTGAAAGCAAGCAGTTCATTTTATGTTGTAATAATTTGAGTTTACTTTTCGTATTCAAAGATGTTGGATCCTCCATCAACTTTCTTTCTTTATTCTGTACTTCTTTCTTGAGGTTAGTATATTCTTGTCTCCTTTGTTTGTTCACTCTAGATGCTTCTTTTATTATGCAGCCTCTGGAAAAGGCTTTATAGGTGTCCCAGACCAAATTTATAGACATATTTTGGTGTAAATTTTTTACAAAAAACAATTTAAGTTCTTCCTTCATTTTGCTGACAAATTTTCCATTTTTCAAGAGTGACGTATTTAAAGTCCATCTATTTCTAGATTTAATTTCTTGTAATTCCACAGTTATAGGCTTATGATCTGCATAAGTTCCAGCTTCAATCTCTGCTTCCAATAGATCTTTAATGACTCTAGTAGACATCCAACACATATCTATCCCTGACCAAGAGTCATGTCTAGCTGAAAAGAAGGTATATTGGCCCAGGACAGACTGGCAATTTGCCACGGGATGGGACCCGGGCTGACAACGACTCAATATCGGGGTAAATGGGATGTTCACACAGGCACATCTGCCTGGCGTCCCCCACCTGTAGCCTACCGGTGCTCTCGTGCTTCACTGCCGGATTAAAAAAACACCTGATAAAAGCCGGCGCAAATCTTGAAAGCCTGCGTTCGTCGCGCGTTTCTCCGCTTCCGGGGAGTCTGAATGCGCAGCCGAAAAGCCGGGAGCAACCCGCGTTGGGCATGAGGCAGCAGCGGTGTGATTGGCTACGCTACGCTCCACTGCCCAATGCGGTGCCGGCGTTGCAGGGCAAAAAAAAAAAAATCGGCAAAATGCACTTATGCGCATGAGCGCTCAAGCGCTCATGCGCACATACGCCCACAGCCGAAATAATGGGGAAACAGCTAATGTAGCGTGCCTCTGGCGCGGCAGTCTGAACGCTTCCGCGCACCTCCGTCCGGTATCTTCCGGCAGAGGCCCCCCGCTGTGTGGATGGGAAAACCTGGTATCGTTTACTCCGGGGTTTCTTTGCCGCGACTGGCTACCGGGGCAAATTGCCAGTCTGTCCTGGGCCATTGTTGTTTCATGGGGTTTCTTACCCTCCAAACATCCACCAACCTAACTCTTCGAAGAGCTGATGCAGTGCCAGGGGGAAATTGTTCCTACCTTTCTTCTTTCCTTTTTTTTTTTAAGCAAATTTGTTTTTCTGTCCTCCTTTTTGTCAAAGACCACATTGAAATTGCCTGTGATACAAATCTCTTGGAAATCTTGTTTAACAATAAGATTCTGTAGTCTCCTATAACATTTTTCTTGATGTTGATTTGAAGCATATATGTTTACTATCAGCATTCTTTCCATTTGTCTTTGTACTGAAACCATCAAAATTCTTCCATCCTGTGATTTATGTATTTGTTCCAGTTGCAGATGCTCCTTTACAAATGTGGCTACCCCTCCTTTCTTCTTCTCTTTATCTGATGCTACAAATACTTTGCCTAAACCTTTAACTTGCACGTGTTTCTCATCCCTTTTTAAAATATGTGTTTCTTGAAGACATGTGATATCCGAGTTTTGTTTTCTAAGTTGATGGAATATCCTCCTCCTTTTCTGTGGGCCATTTAAACCATTCACGTTCACCAAAATAATTTTCATTTTCCTTTTATCCATCTTGATTCTGTTTCTGTTGCTCCTGTTTTCCTTTTGTGTGTTGTCTCATGGTGACTGGGTTGTTCTTGTTGTTTCCTTAGAGGTCTCTGAGATTTAGCAAATGGGGCAGCCACTCCTCTTACATCTTCTCTCTCTTCTTCTTCTCCCTCTTCCTTTTCCTCTTGTTCTATTGATAACTCATCTCCATAGGTTTTTAGGAAGTCTTCTGCCTTGAAAAATGATGTTATCCTATGTTTCTTGCCTTTGTAGTTAAAAATCAGACCTTCAGGTAGCAGCCACCTATAGTTTATAGTCTTATCTCTTAACAATGATGTCAGGTTCATGTATTCTCTCCTCTTCTCTCTAACTCTCCAGGGGACTTCCTTTAATACATTGATTTTGGTCTCTTCCATCCTCAATGGTGTTGCATTCACTTCTCTTAAGATCTTATCTCTGACTGCCCTTTTATGAAAGCATACATGTACTTCTCTTGGTACTTGAAATCTCCTCGCAAAGGCCGAGTTCATTCTAAAGAAAATATCAGTTTCTGGACTGATCTTATCTTTGTCATCCATGTTCATATGTTTGGCTAACATTTTTGTCATTTTTGTGAATAAGTCTTCATTCTGTTCCTCAGGTATATTTTGAAATCTCAGCACAAATGCCGCTTTCTCAACTTGAAGTCTCATCACATCTTGCTCCAGAGTAGACTGCCTCACGTCTGTATCTCTAATCTTGGTCTCCATCTCCTTTGTCTTAATGTCTATTTTTTTCTGTAGTTTTATTCAATTTTCTGATCTTTTGAGTATTATCTTTTATTTCTGGAGTGCTTGTAAACTTGTGGAGAACTTTTCAGTTATCTCTTTCATCACAATTTTGATTGGATCGACTGCTTCTGTTATTGAATTTTGGATCGTTGCCTGCACCAACACCTGCATCTCCTTCTGCGCGGTTGCTGAGAGTTTTGCACTAGCAGAGCCAGACACACCTGGCGAAGAGCTTGGTGTTTTAACTGGTTTCATCTGACTTGCTTGACCTGTTTTCTCCATCCTGACTTGACCAAAGTGTTATCCGAAAATTCTTAAATTTTGGCAAAATGCCAAAGAAAACAATTTTTTTTCCTGCCACTTTAGTTTCACTCTTTATTTATTTCCTCTTCCAGGGGTTGTTTTGGAACACCAGGGAGCTCTAGCTGTCTTCCCAGATTTTATTTTATCAACTAAGTTGTTATTTGGGCTTATCTTGGCAAGCTGTAGTTTAAAAGCTTAACCACAAAAATGTGCCTCAGGGTCACTTCATAGTTCTCATCTCCTCCCTTAAAAATTGCCTTGCCACCCTCCAGTCCTCTTGCTCACAATCAAAATTTCTAAACAACGGGGTGGGGGTGGGGGTCAGCAGAACAATGCAACCTTCTTCTTCTTCTTTTTTACTTCCAAATTAAAGTTCTCTTCACTTATTGTAAATTTGTTACAGTCTCCTGATTAGGTCGTCTCCTCTAATGTTCTTAAGTAGGATTTTTTTTTTTTTGAGACCAAAACAAAATTTATAAAGGGTATTCTAATGCTCCATGCCCTACCCCTGCTGGGGTAAAAATTGAGATCGCTGAAAGGGGTCTCTATCTTCTGTTAACAAGCAGTTTAAATCCCAAAAGCAACCAGTTACACAAGCTACTTTATATTCAAGCCTTGCCCTGGCTTGGAAAGTGAAAGTAAGCTTCTTCTCTGTCTCCTCTCGCTTGCCATTTCTCCCAGGGGGAAAACCTCCTGCTTTTGTTAAGGTAATTTTTGGGCAAAATTTACATAGTCTTTTTCTTTGAATGCCCAAAGAGATGTTAATTATTTACATCAGTCCACGTGCTTCTTTGGCTCGGCTTCTAACCCCCTCGGTGCAGGAAGCATCAGCTCTGCCCACTCAAGATGGGCTCCTCTTCAGGGTCCATGATGGAGGTGATCCAATGGTACACCCCATGAGTAGTGCTACACGGGGGTCCAGATCAAGCTTCTGCAGCCCACCCCCCTTCTCCAGAGGAGTGGTGGGTCCCCACTCCTGCAAAAAACCATTTAAAACCCAGAAGTGGCCAGAGTGCTCAGAAGAGCATCTGTCTTGCTGCACTGCAGCCTGCGTCTCATCAGCATGGTAATATTCTAGACTGACTAGAGGAGAGAGGGAACAAATCATTTGTGGAAGTATTTGGCTGTGTTTGAGTGAATTCAAATGCATCTGATTTGCATAAGTTCACTAAAAGACAGAACCTTTTGTGTTATGGCACCCTCCATCATTAAGTAGTTAATTCAAAAAGGGAAATTTCAGATTTGGATACTAAAATTTTGCTTTTGAAATCTGAATATTTATCATATTTTGAAATATTGCAAAACTTTTGCTTTAAGCTCTACAGGAAATAATTTTTTGTCCAAATAGGCAGCTTGTCCAGGATGTGTATATGAATAGCAGGACTGACATGCTGTGGCTTAGCAGAATAATTTCAGTGTATTAATAATTTTATTTTGTTTTCTGTGCACCAATTTAAAACTGGTTTTAGGAAAAAGTGGAAGCGAAAAAAGTGCAAATGTATTGTGTTTCAATTCTAGCTTGAGTAAAATTTCTAGCTTTAGAACTTTGAACACTTAAACCCTGTTTCTTAGTTGGGGGAAGGGAATTTTCCCCAGTACAATGTTCCTGTGCTGCTGGAGATAGGGCTCATTTTTTCTCCAAACAGGAAATGGAAGAGCTAGCTCCTCTTGTCATGGAAGGGTCATGGATAGGGATAGGGAGGAACACGAACCTCGGTTCAAGAACCACAAACTAGCTATGTTTGTCACAAAGTTAGTTTCATGACAACGTTCATGCCCATCCCTATATTCAACCCGACAGAACAAAGTTTGAGTCCATTGGCATCCTTAAGACCAACAAAGATTTATTCAAAGTAGCTTAAATAAAACTTTGTTGGTCTTAAAGGCACCATTGGACTCAAACTTTATTCAGTCAACCTCACATTACTGTATTTGAGCTATCCACAATACTCTCTGGGTTCACCCAGATTTTTTTTTTTTTTAAAGACTGATACTGTTTTAATATTGTTCCTTTCAGATGCATTCTAATCTCAAGCTGTGTTAATAAGTGGAAAGGCAGCTGGTAAGTCAAGCAAGCTCAACAAATATACATTTCTTTTATCTTGCTATCATCAACCAGAGGAACTAATGAAGTCTCTGTCCTAAAGCCAGGCCTAAAACCAGACTGAAATGGATCAAGTACAGATGTGTTGACCAGGAAACCCTGGAGTTGCTCTGCCCACACACTTTCAACTAATTTGTCTAAAAATGGTAAATTTGACACAGGTCTATAACTGGACTGTTGACACAGGTTTTTCCCAATACAAATAATAGCCTTTTCCTGGCACTTTACCAAGGCCAAAGTGAATAACTGATGATATTAGCCAAAAGACTCCTAGTCCAATTACCACATGATTTAACTAATCAAGTGGTAAATGGATCCAGCCACAAGTGGTTGGCTTCACAGTTTGCAGAATCCTATCAACATTTATTGGGAGAAAACCTTCCATATAATCTTGATAAGACAGTGTGTCCAACACTTCCTGACAAATGCTTACATTGGAGTCCAGGGCAGATCATACCTAAGAGATTTTATCAGCAAAGAAACCCACAAGATCATCACAGCTAATAGCTGAAGTAATCTCATTTGAAAGACTATACCCTAGAAGTCAACAAAGTCCAACTAATCTGAAATAAAAAAATTCAAGAATATTGTTAAGCTGTCACAACACAGACTCAGCTCTTCAGAGGAATCAGTTCCTTCATGTGGACTTTCATTCTGCCCCATCAAATCTACACAGATGATTCAATTCTGCAGGGACCTAGAAAGCTTTTTCCATTGTCTGTGCCTGAAGGAGTACTTCCAACATACACAAGAACAGAACAAGAAAGAACAGACAGCATCTTTACAGCACACCATCACACAATCTACTGGAGAACAGTTACCATCCCTCCAATCCACTAATGAACAGGATACTCACCACCACATACCATCAAAACAACGCTACAAGAAAAGAGACTCCACATTGACTCCTCCTGATGGTCGCAATACCACACTGGATCTTTACATAGAATGCTTTTGGCACAGAGTACAAACAACAAACAACATCACATACAGCAGAATCTCAACTATGCTGAAAGGAAGGTGATAGACAATCTCAGGAACAATCCGGATATTATAATTAAAGAAGCAGACAAAGGGGGAGCCATTGTCATCATGAATAGATCACACTACATCCAGGAGGCTCAAAGACAACTCTCAAACATTGCTTTTTATTTATTTATTGTATTTATTTATCAAATTTATACCTCGCCCTCTCCACTGGAGCAGGCTCAGGGCAGCTTACAGAAGAGATTAAAACACATAGATGACAGTTAAAACAGTCATAAAACCTTCTAAAAACAATCCAATATCATAAAGTGCTAGTAAGTATTAGGTCTGATAATAATAATAATGCTAACGTTGTTTGGTGACAATGGCAGCAATTCGATGGTCTATCCTATAGATCAGCTCCTTGTTCTGTTTTTTATGCGGTAGGCACAGGCTGTTGTTGGTGACTCCGAAGGACAAGGCTCTCTGCCTTACAATTATTGGGGGTGGTTCCTTAGTTGAAGGCCTTGTGGAAGAGCTCCGTCTTGCAGGCCTGCAGAGCTGCATAAGATTCTGCAGGGCCCTGGTCTTTTTTGGGAGCTTATTTCATCAGTATGGAGCTGCCGCCAAGAAGGCCCTGGCCCTGGTTATGGCCATCCTGGCATCTTTAGGACCCAGGAGGGACAGTTGATTTTGGGACCCAGACCACAGTGCTCTCTGAGGAATATGTGGGGAAAGCTGGTCCCTCAGGTATGTAGGCCCCTGATTATAAAAGGCTTTAAAGCTAAGAACCAGCACCTTGAAATGGATTTGGTATGCTATCGGTAGCCAGTGCAGTGCTTTCAGCACAGGTCGGATGTGCTTCTGCATGGGGAGACTCATCAAAAGCCTGGCTGCAGCATTTTGCACTAGCTGTAGCTTCCAGATCTGAGACAAGGGCAGCCCCATGTAGAGAGCATTACAGTAGTCCAGTCTCGAGGTGACCATTGTGTGGATCACTGTTGCCAAGTCGTTGTGTTTGAGGAGGGGAACCAACTGCCTGATCAGCTGAAAATGGTAAAAGGCTGACTTGGCGGTGGCTGCTACCTGGGCCTCCATTCTTAAGGAAGCATCCAGGAGCACTCCCAGACTCCTCACCTCCAGCGCTTTACAGACTTTACAGACACAGCCTAGGAGACTTAGAGTTTACAAATATACTGTAACTTAAGCTGATGTAAGAGTATAGTGTCCATTCTGTTAGCAATTTTTCTGTTCTGTTTTTTATTTCTTTTTGTTTCATTTCTTTGTAGTATCTTTCTTTGAAACCAATAAGATCTGTACAAATACAAAAAGAAGTTTGGGAGTGGGATCCCTACCCTCAGCCCTGTTGGCCTGGAAGACTTTAGAGCCAGTGATTGTGCTGATCTAACTGACAGCAAAATGACAGCCAGAGGCCAGTTCTGACCGGTTCAGGCAGGAACTGACAGAGCCTTGCTCACAGTGACTCAGCAGCAAGCTGATTGGCTGTCCCTTGTATATAAGTGATCGTATTCTGTCTCATTTTTTCCCTTCTGTCTTTATGCATGTGTTGGCGAAGCACTTTGCTAGTGAGCTGTACATATTTACTCTTGTAAATAAACTGTATATAGTTGACCTCAAGACTGTGTCGGTGTGGTTGCTGCAGTTAACCTTCAGCTGGGCAAGCCTGGGCTTGTGTGCCAAGGGAACTGGACAGTCCTGTCTGGTAGCAGAGATCCTCGACAGGGTTATGGGCCCAGCCCGCTATCTGCTGTGCCAAGCCTGACTCCCGTCTGTGTGTGAAGTGTGGCTGGTGTTGCCTGTTAGTTTGCCTTTGTTGCTGTTCAGCCCAGCAGTTGCTGAAGGGTCCGTGAGCTGTGGAGCCGGGAGCTGTCGATGGCCATTCTTCCCAGGGAGGACAAGGACGTCTGAGTCGGTGAAGCCTCTGGTATCAGCGCGGAGAAGTTGAAGGACACAGCAGTTATCAGCCTGAGTGGGAGCCGGAGAGCAACTGGACACTTCGGAAAGTTTCCAGCATGGCTCAGGTACCGGGCACCCAGTGGGTGGAAAAGGTCACCTCAACTGTGATGTATGGGCGCTTCACATGAAGCACTTTCTCAAGTGTGAGGGGCTGTGGCTGTACGTGGAGGACCTTTCTGATCCAGTCCCTGTTGGAGATGTGCCCAAGGTGGAAAAGGCTTTGGCAAACATCGTTTTGGCTGTTGGGGATGATCAATTGGTCCATTTAGCACAGGCCACAACAGCAAAAAGTGCATGGGATAGTTTAAAAGCTGTTTATGTGCAACACATGGCAGGCTCTCTAACTGCCCTGACGCATTGGCTTTATCGGAAAGTCCAGCTGCTGGGTGAGCCTCTGAGAGAACACTTGAATGCTTTAATAGAGTGTTTTCACCAAGTAGAAGAGAGAGGCAAGGCTGTATCAGTGCAAGATTGTGTGTTTATAACACTCAGTTCTCTATCAGCAAAAATATGATATGTTAATAACCTCATTACAATCCATGCCAACAGATCAGCTAAGCTTGGAATACGTGGTTGGCAGGCTGCTGGAAAATGAGAACAGGCTGCAATCTCCGCATTCCTCAGCAGCTTGGCAGAATGCCCGGAGTGAGGAACCAGCTGGGGCCAGCAAAGTGAGCTGCCAGGAGAGAGTGGAGCTGACTACGGCTTTGAGGGTTCACAAACGTTTTTCCTGTGAGTCACCATCCCATCTTAAGAAATCTTGTCCGGAGCTGCGAAAGAAAACTAAAGCTGCAGGGCGCTCTGATGGGTTGTCAAAGTGTCAAAATGCATCTCTGGTACTAGCAGGAGCTGCTGCCAACCAGGATACATGGCTGTTGGATTCTGGAGCATCTCAAATCTTCTGCAGAAATGAGGCTCTCCTTAAGAATAAACAATCTGCACCTCAACAACAGGTCAGCCTAGCAGATGGGAGAAGTGTGAGTGTGGTATGCACCGGTGAAGTCACTTTTCCTGTACTAAACTGCACCTGCCAGAGTGTTCTGTGCATCCCTTGTCTGGAATGCAATCTGCTGAGTGTGTTAGTCCTTGACCTGGCTGGTTATGAGGTAAAGTTTGCAAATGAAATGTGTAAAATAATGAAGGGGAAAAACAAGTTGCCAAGGCAGAGCTGTGAAGTGGTGTTTATGTTTTGTGTAACACTCCCGTGACAGCTTCCACCAGGGTGACAGGCGACATAAATCCCCATGATGAATGTTTACATCTCTTACACCGGAGAACAGGTCATGTCAGCTTTGCAACCTTAACAAAAACCTTGGCTCTTATTGGTAAAGAGGGGGTGAAAGACTGTGGGAATTTTCTTGACTGTGAAATCTGTAAACAGGTTAAATCAAAAGCTTTTCCAGTGGCTCAGAAAAGCGAAAGAGTGTCTAAAAAGCCTTTAGAGCTGGTGCACACTGATGTGATTGGTCCCTTCCCACAGAGTCTGTCCCATAACCGATATGCAATTGTGTTTACAGATGATTTTTCTCTCTTTTCCTGGCTGTATATCTTAAAACAGAAGTCTGACACCTTTGAAACGTTTAAATATTGATACAGGAAGGTTAGCAACCAAATAGGTATGCTTAAAGCTCTGCAAACGGATATGGGGGGTGAATTTATGGTGTCTGCATTTCAGAAATGGTTGAAAGAGCATGGAGTAAAACACAGAGTAGCAAACGTGGCCACAAGGAAATGGATTACAATTGTCCACTGAGACTGTGACTAAAGATAGGGACTGCCTGGCAAGGTCTCGAGGCAGCAAGAGGAAGGTTGTGGGCTTAACAAGCATGGGAAACTATAAGTGTTTCTATACAAATGCTAGAAGTCTGTGAGGTAAAATCAGGGATTTGGAATGCTTGGCATTGGGGGGCGGAAAATAGACGTTGTTTACCTTGACTTCCAGGAAGCTTCTGATACAGTTCCTCATCAAAGGCTCCTAAGTAAGCTCAATAGTATGGGATAAAAGGACAAGTCCTCTTGTGGATCAAAACCTGGCTTATAAATAGGAAACAGAGAGTGAGTATAAATGGGAAACTTTCTCAGTGGAGGGTGGTAAGCAGTGGGGTACCACAGGGTTCGGTAGTCGGCCCGATGCTTTTTAACTTGTTTATTAATGATTTGGAATTGGGAGTAAGCAGTGAAGTGGCTAAATTTGCAGATGACACGAAGTTGTTCAGGGTGGTGACAACCAGGGAGGATTGTGAAGCACTCCAAAGGGATCTGTCGAGGATAGGCGAGTGGGTGTCAATGTGGCAAATGGGGTTCAATGTGGCCAAGTGCAAAGTGATGCACATTGGAGCCAAAAAGCCTAAATATAAATACACGTTGATGGGGTCTGAACTGGCAGAGACAGACCAAGAGAGAGATCTTGGAGTCGTAGTAGATAACTTAATGAAAATGTCTAGACAGTGTGTAACTGCAATAAAGAAGGCCAATGCTATGCTGGGGATTATTAGGAAGGGAATTGAAAACAAATCAGCCAGTATCATAATGCCCCTGTATAAATCATTGGTGCGACCTCATTTGGAATACTGTGTACAGTTCTGGTCACCACATCTCAAAAAGGATATTATAGCATTGGAAAAAGTGCAGAGAAGGGCAACTAGAATGATAAAAGGGTTGGAACACCTTCCCTATGAAGAAAGGTTAAAACGCTTGGGGCTCTTTAGCTTGGAGAAATGTCGGCTGAGGGGTGACATGATCGAGGTTTATAAGATTATGCATGGGATTGAGCAGGTTGAGAAAGAAGTACTTTTCTCCCTTTCTCACAATACAAGGACTCATGGGCACTCCATGAAATTGCTGAGCAGTCGGGTTAGAACAGATAAAAGGAAGTACTTCTTCACCCAAGGAATGATTAACATATGGAATTCACTGCCACAGGAAGTGGTGGCAGCTACAATCATGGACAGTTTCAAGAGGGAATTAGATAAACATATGGAGCAGAAGTCCATCAGTGGCTATTAGCCACAAGGTATAGCTAGGAACTCTCAGTCTGGGGCAGGTGATGCACTTTATTCTTGGTGCTTTGGGGGGGCAACAGTGGGAGGGCTTCTGGTATCCTGGCCTCGCTGCTGGACCTCCTGATGGCACCTGGTATTTTTGGCCACTGTGTGACAGAGTGTTGGACTAGATGGGCCATTGGCCTGATTCAACATTGGCTTCTCTTATGTTATGTTCTTATGTTCACCCCAGGAAAATGGAGTGACAGAGCACAAGGGTGCAACCGTGCAAACAATAATGCTTGCAATGCTCAAATATGCCAATTTACCAATACAATTCTGGGCAGAAGCCCTAAAAGCTGCATGTTATGTGAGCAACAAGGTGTGGACAAGAGTGTTAAATGATATCCCCTACTCAGTTCTGTATGGAAAAACACCTAAGCTGAATCATTTGAGGGTGTTTGGGTCCAAGGCCTGGGTGAATGTGCCCTTGAACCAGAGAAGGAAAGGTGGAGCTCACTCAAAGAAGTTGCTTTTCTTAGGTTATCAATCAGGCATGAAAGCCTATAGATTTGCAAATGAGCAGCACAATGTGAGTTTCAGCAGGTCAGCAAATTTTTGCGAAAGCCAAAACTGGCAAAGGGTACATGCAAACCAAATGCCTGGACAGGCAGCATTACCTATAACAAATGATACTGAGAGTGAAAGTGAAACTAAGTCTCCACTGCCTGTTCTTTCTGAGAGTGTCAAACAGCAAGTTACTCCTAGGTGTTCTGCTAGAAGCACCAAAGGGGTAGCACCTCAGAGGTACGGTTATGACACTGATGTTGTAAATTATGTGCACATGCGTGAACCTGTAAGCTATCAGGAGGTAACAGAACTGCCAAAACAAGAACAAGAAGCCTGGTTAGAAGCCATGAGATTGGAGTATGACTCACTGTGTGAAAACAATGTGTTTACTTTGTCAGAATTGCCTGAGAACAAAAATGGGTTTACAAGCTAAAACCTCTACAGGATGGGGAGGTCAAGAGGAAGGCCAGATTGGTTGCTAGGGGTTTTTCCCAAATTGAAGGTCAGGATTATGACGAAATATTCTCTCCCACTGTGAATTCTAACACTTTGAATGTTGCTCTGACCAAAGCGGGGTTGCAAGGGATGTAGGTGCATCACATTGACTTTACCACTGCTTACCTGAATGCTCAAATTAAAGAAGATCTGTACATGGATCAGATACCAGGTTCTGAGCATGCAAACAAGAACCTTGTGTTAAAAGTTAACAGAGCACTGTATGGGTTAAAACAAAGTGGGTGCCTCTGGAATGAGTGTTTGTCAAAAACGTTATCTGACTTAGAGTTTGAACAAAGCATAGCTGATCCCTGCATGTTTAGCAAGGAAATTGGAACAAGCTCGTTTTTGCTCGTTTTTGTTGATGATCTCTATTTTATTTTTGACAAACAGCAGCAACTCAACTGGTTCATCCAAACAACACAAAAATTCTTCAAAATCAAACATCTAGGAGAAATAAAACATTATTTAGGCATGGATGTTTATAGAAATAAGGATGGGTTCTATGACTTTAGCCAGGAAGGCAAGATTGTTAAGTTGTTGAAAATGTATAACATGTCTGAAGCACATTCTGTAGCAACAGATTACTGTTGGGAACTGATGGTACAAATCAGGTGTGTGCATATAGTGACTCCAATTGGGGAGACAAAGAAAGTGGAAAATCCACAACTGGTTATGTAATATATGTTTGTGGATCACTCATAATGTGGAAATCAGTCAAACAACAGTACATTGAAACGAGCTCGTGTGAAGTGGAATTTACGGCGATGAATGCCTATGTCTGTAGTTTGTGATAATACTGCCGCACAACAACTGGCTAGCTCGCATGGTGCCAGGACAAGAAGCAGGCACATCAACATACGTTACCAGAATGTACGGGAGATAGTACAGAGAAAACTGGTTGCCCTGGAGCATTGTGATTCTGCAAATAACTTGGCAGATATGTTCACTAAAGGGCTGGAAGCAAACAAATTCCTCAAGCTGAGGGGGAGGTTGGGGGGGAGGTTGGGTCTAGTCACAGAGCTCTAAGTCTTAGGGGGAGTGTTGGCCTGGAAGACTTTAGAGCCACTGATCGTGTTGATCTAACTGACAGCAAAATGACAGCCAGAGGCCAGTTCTGACCGGTTCAGGCAGGAGCTGGCAGAGCTTTGCTCACAGTGACTCAGCAGCAAGCTGCTTGGCTGTCCCTTGTATATAAGTGATTGTATTCTGTCTCATTTTTTCCCTTCTGTCTTTATGTGTGTGTTGGTGAAGCACTTTGCTGGTGAGCTGTACATATTTACTCTTGTAAATAAACTGTATATAGTTGACCTCAAGACTGTGTCGGTGTGGTTGCTGCAGTTAACCTTCAGCTGGGCTAGCCTGGGCTCGTGCGCCAAGGGAAATGGGCAGTCCTGTCTGGTAGCAGAGACCCTCGACAAGCCCATCCCGGCTCAGGCACAGGACTTCCGTCTTCATCAGATTCAATTTCAGTTGGCTCAGTATAAGCCATCTAGCCACAGCTTGTAACACTCAATCCAGATCTTCCGGTTTAGAGTCAGACTGGCTGCCCAACAACAGATAGAGCTGGGTGTCATCAGCATATTTATTTATTTATTTATTTATTTTTCATATTTATATCAGGGTGGCTAACAAGAGGCATATGCCATATTAAAACAATTAAACCAAGATAAAATACTCCATCCACATTAAAATATCGGTGCTCGAATTGAGTTGTTGTTAATACCAAGATGGGATCCAAAGATCTTCCAATCTTCACTGCCAGCACAGTTTCAGATGTTGTTCCAGCGATATTTCCCTAATATTGCCAACTCTTCTGATCTTCTTACCAGAGCCATCTCACTGCACCGCCTGAGTTGACGTCACAGTGGTGGTGCAGCGGAGGCAGCAGCTCCTACTCAAAAGCCTGGTGGAAGAGCTCCATCTTGCAGGCCCTGCGGAACTGCATAGGTCCTGCAGGGCCCGGATCTCCCCCGAGAGCTCATTACCCTGGATCTCCCCCGAGAGCATACTGGTGTCATCCCAGCCCATGCCTCCAGGCATATAGATGTTAAATAGCACCGGGGAAAGCACTGCCCCTTGAGGCACTCCACAGTCCAGTGGGTGCCTTCAGGATAGCTGTTCCCCTAGTGCCACCCTTTGTCCCTGACCTTGAAGGAAGGAGGCACGCCATTACAAGGCAAACCTTTGGACACCAGTGTCAGCAAGACAGTGGATCAGTAGCTGATGGTCAACTGTGTTGAAAGCTGCTGACAAGTTCAAAAACAACAGCATTACTGATCTGCCCCAATCCAGATGTCTCCGGAGGTAACCCGTGAGGGCGACCAGTACCATCTCCATCCCATGGCCTAGGCATTTGACAAATGACTGGACTCAGACCCCACACAGGAATACAAAAAATAACCATACAAGATTATAAAGGAATTATCACTGCACATTCAGGAACTAATCCTCTCAGACACACCTCCAGAACCTTGGCCAGGTACCTTTTATCTTCTACCTGAAATACACAAACCAGGCAACCCAGGACACCCCATTGTCTCAGGCATAGGCACTATCACCGTGGGGGTATCTGGATACATGGACTCTGTTCTAAGACCCTATGCCATCAGTGTTCCTAGTTATAGTTGTGACACCACAGACATTCTGAAGAAAATACAGTCTTTGAATAACCTTCCAGAGAATACTATTTTGGCCACAATGGATGTGCAATCTCTGTATATCAGCATCCTACACAAAGACAGATTACAAGCTATAAGGAACATGATTTCTGACAACACAGCTGACGTTGCCACCAAACTATGCCATTTTGTTCTCACCCATAACTACTTCAGATTTGGTGACAATCTGTTCTTCCAGATCAGTGGTACAGCCATGGGTACACTCATGGCCCCACAATGTGCTAACATCTTTATGGCTGACTTGGAACAATACTTCCTAAACTCCCACCCACTCATACCTCTCTTATATTTGTTTTACATTGATGACATTTTTATTGTCTGGACACATGGTAAAGAAGCCCTGGACTCATTCCACCAGGCATTCAATGATTTTCACCACAACATTAACCTGATAATGAACCGATCCATGCAAAAAATACATATTCTGGACACTACTGTAAAAGTACACAGTGGACGCATAGACACCATCCTATACCGGAAACCTCCTGACCAGCAAACATACCTACATGCCTCCAGCTACCATCCTAAACATACCAAATGATCCATTGTATACAGGCTCTACGCTACAGCCATGTCTGCTCCAATCCTACAGACAGATCTACAACACACCTTTTTGAAACTAAAGTATCCACCTGATGAAGTCAGGAAACAGATTAACAAAGCCAGAATGATATCCAGAGAAAACCTGTTAAAAGACAGGCCCAAAAGAGACACCACTAGTGGTCACATACAGCTCTCAGCTCAAAACAGTTCAACGCATCATCAACAACTTACAACCTCTACTGGATAATGACAGTTCTCTTTCATAAGTACTGGGGGGCAAACCTTTTCTTGCGCACAGACAACCCCCCTGTCTCAAACAATTCCTCACCCACAATAATGCAACATCTAATTTGAACATGGACACTGAGACCAGAGCTTGCAATAAACCCAGATGCCAACTTTGCTGCCACATAATCCAGATAACACAATCACTGGACCTAACAACATCAACTATGCCATCAGAGGCTCATTCACTTGCTCATCTTCTAACACTGTATATGCCATTGAATGACAACAATACCCTTCAGTTCTCTACATAGGACAAACAGGACAAACCCTACGCCAGAGGATAAAAAGACATAAATCTGACATCAGGAATCACAAGATTGAGAAACCTGTAGGAGAACACTTCAGCCTTCCAGGACATTCAATGGGTGACCTCAAAGTAGCTGTTTTGTTACAAAGGAACTTCAGGAACAGAATGGAAAGGGAAATTGCTGAATTACAAGTTATTTCAACACTTGGAACAAAAACCTCCCCAGGACTCAACAGGGATATTGGTTTTTATCTCATTACATATGCAAACTTATTCAGTCCTCATATATGTATTCTCAACAAGGACTATAAATCCTCTGTATTTTAGTGTATTTCTTTTTCAGAACAGTATATCAGAATACTGAATGTAATGCAAAGGGGTATTGGGATGTCTGCTGACATACACTACACCCCCCTCAAAAACTGCTGTTAAGTGCCCTCCACATCTGAGAGGAGAGAATGAAAATTCTCAGTCACTTATCTGCTATTTTGACATGTTTATTGCTTTACAACTGTTGACCACATAACTTCAACTTATTTAGTTAAAAAAACTAAATTGTTGTTTAGTTTTCAGTTTGCATATCACTTTGCATCATCATGTTACATGTAAATTTGCTGTTCATTCTATGGCTATAAGTTTGAACCTTACCTGCTATTCCAATGTATTTCAAAAAGTGTGCATTCACACAAAAGCTCATACCTTGAATAAACCTTTGTTGGTCTTAAAGGTGCCACTGCTCTAAATTTGTTCTAATCTAAAACAGTTCAACTGGGTATGATGCAGTGGTCAGGGGATAGGAAACTTCTTTGCCATAATTACCTCTACTTCACAAACCTTCAAATTAGCACTATGGTATTCTCCATCAGATTTGCCTTGAGTAGAATTGCCATTGAGGGTTTCAAAATCCCCTATAGCAGTGTAGAAACCGACTGGATCCAGAAGTCTCTGAGACTGAAGCACTAGGTTTATCTCCCCTCATTCTCTCTTGCCATCACTTTCTTTCTGCTGCCTAGCAGACCCTGGCTCATCCATCCTTCACCCCAACCACTTGGGCCTTCACTGTGCCATGTGAACTTGCATCACACATCCTCCATCCACATAGGTCTTCCTCCCTACCAGTGATGTCATAATTCTAGCACTGCTTCACTTGGTTTGTGATTGTGATGTAACATGTTCAGCTTAGTAGGTCCTGTGCTGCTGCCTGAGAGGTTAAAAATGGGTCCCAGGCATGGGGTGAAAGCACCCTTAATTTCTTACTGATACTGTCTCTCTCATGGGCACTAGTAGAAAAGGATGGGAGGTGCCACTTCTGTCATCCCAGTCCAAAGTCCAGAAGTGTCAAAGGCTACTGTTCTATAGTGACAAAACTCTGCTGCCCAGGATAGTACTATTCTTGGTAAACTACTTCTCTCTGCCAACTAAGAGGTAAAGAATTTGACTTACAGTGAAAGTTTTGTTCTTGTTAGTGGTAGTTTTTCTCACTTGGGGCAGGGGTGAGGATTATTTAAAACCGGTATTTCTCTAGATGATGGTCTCCTTGGGGACTCTCCTTTTTCCTACTCTCTAGCTTTGTTTTAGTTGGTCATTGACAGTGCAGCTGTGTGATTTAATGAAATTTATGAGAGTTTGCTAAAAAAAAGTCAGTGTTATTTAACTTGGATATAGCTCCAGGAAATGGGGCGTGGGATTTCTTCACTTCCTGTTCCAGTTTTTGGGGAAAATAGTATTGCTTGCAAGAACAAGAGGAATTACATCCCAAAATGATCTGATCTCATTTTATCTTCAAGAAAACTCTATTTTTCCTTTGTCTCAAAAGATTAAGATCAATGGTTATAAATAACAAATATCAATATATTTTAAAAATATATGAACCACTTCATTTTAGGGACTGGCTTTACCTAGTTTAGAAACAGAACTTGACCACATTATAACTAATTTTAAATCATTAAAATTAAAAGAAGAAATGCTCTAGATAGATGCCAAATTTTAGGTGGAAGGAATCCAAAGTGGCTGAGATATTAAATGTGAAAGTGGTTATAGCTGAGATGGCAAATTGTGACTTCAGGACCCTGATGCTATAATTTTTAAGAGGGCTAAGTGGTGTAGTAACTGCACACAATTATTTCACTTGTAAGCAAAAGGAGCAGAGCTCTCTGTCAAGATTTGAGGCCATTATTTTCCTTGTCAGGATCATATGCCCATCATATCATCCCCAAATATACTGCTTTCTCTAGTTACATCTCTGCTTATAGGAATACTGCCTGGTGCAATATAGACATATTGTAGATGTCTTTTTGTTATGCATTTGATAGGATTACATATTTGTTTGCTTAATAGAATTCTACAAGGACAATCAGAAATTCAACCCCTTCTAATTTCCCCCAACTTTCTCTTTCTTGCTGCTATGCAGTAACACATCTGGCAATTTATCAAAGAAAAATCTATCAGTCTGATGATGTTGATGCACCAGCAGCTTGCAAGAACAATTCTCCTGCCAACCCAAACTTTTACTTTTTAATAAAGAATTTAAACCAGAGAAATTAAACATTCCTTGGTCTTGCTTCTGAGGAGGAAGTAAAAGTTTGAATTGGCTCCATGACTGTTAGCCTTTCTTTTAAAAATCCCACTGAAGGGAGACCATAAAATGCTGCTAAAAACCTGCCTGGAACCCCAAGAAGCTGATCTGTGAAAGAAAACCCATGAATATCCCCCAACCCCCAACATTTTCTGTTTAGAGCCATATTCTTCTTACTTTTTACAAACAAAATCGTTCAATCCTTCCTTTGAAAAATAATTTGCACTTTGATCATAACGTCAAATCCGTGTCTGCCTAAATAATATTGTGATGCATATACAGAATATACTATGTACCGCCATACAAATACAGAACAATATTTTCCCACTTTTTGAAAAATAATTTCTATAGCTTTCTATAAGGCCTTTGTGTATTTTTGAGGCAACTATGAAAGTGCTTAGCATTTATAACCAGTTATTGGTAAGAGAAATTGGGGCAGAGATGGAGAACATGTGCATGTTCATTTTTGTCTTAAAGTTTTTAGAGATCTAATTGAACCAAAGCCATGAATAAGGAGGGAGACCATTGACATCTTGGTAGAAATTCTTTCATCATTTAGCTTCCAGATCAATGTCTTCAAAATAGATTCAATGATCCTGCCTTTCCAGGTGCAAGTGTTGTGCTGTGCACATGGGCTTCCCAGTACAGAAAGCCAGTTCACTTCACTTGAGGAGCTATGAAAGGCTGTGTGTTTCAGAGCTGTTTTTTTGTTGACTGAATAGGAGAAACTCCTTGTTCAGAATGATTTTTTGTGCACACAGGCTCTTTCTGCATTTTTTTCATAATAAATGCACATGGTTTTCACTTTTTCAATAGCCTGCACACCCTCTATATTGTACATTTGTATAGTACTGAGGATCAGGCAAAATTAATTTCATGCATTTAAGAATGGACTCTTAAAAGAAATCTAGGAAACCATTTTTGACCTAAAAAAAAGGACCTCAAGAAACAGTTAAAACAGAAAAAATATAAGCCATGGGGAAAAATTAGGCAACTGTAAGTCATACTGAAATCAATGGAACATGTTCCTTGACAACTAACTGTTGCTGGATGAGCTTGATGGGTTTGTTTGTTCATTACTTTTTCATCCTCTCGCTCCCACCTGAAAATTCCACTGCACATACTTTCATAAGTTTACAGGTTTCCATGTTTATTCTTTGGCTTGGTACTGCTCATGATGTAGAAGTCCATTTATGGAATGCACAATGCCATTTTAAGCGCTTTGACTTTAATGGATTTAGAAGGGTGTAACACTCCTTAGGATGGCACTGGTAATCTATAACTGTTCTTCAGTTGTCCCTTAAAAAAGATCTCTATCAAACTCCAAATATAACAAATTAACAACGGCAGCACTATCATGCTTGATTGTAAATTACATAAACATTTTGAATGATTTCTGGATATCTGCCCAATGACTATGAGGAAAAATGTTGTGTTACATGAAGAAACAATAATTTCTCTAAGCTTTAAGCATATGGCATTTTCTTACATTGAGTCAGAGCACTGGTTCAAGTTCAACTAATTTAGCCCAGTCTAACTGTATCAGTGGGTCTCTCTGGTGTCTTTGGTAGAGAATGGTCTTTGCCCAAACTTATACCCTAAAATTCTTTAACTGGAGGCATCAGGGAGTGAACTGAGACCTTTTGCATGGACTTTGCTGCTGATCCACAGTCTGTTCCTTTTTTGCTTCTGATGAAATGTGAAAAGTGAACAAAGGTAATGGGCAAGTCAAGTGCACTTCCTCTCATGTAGTCTTGGACTCCAGTAACAGGTGGTGGGACATTTGTACATTACCTGCCCTTGTAATTGCTATGCATGATGAGAGCAGAAGCTAGTATGCCTCTTTCCTGTTTCTGATGTGTTTTCCTCAAAGTGAACATCTACACAGAGAGAAGCCCAGTATCTGAACATGAAATCTCACCTACCTATATACTAAAACCCCTCTCTTTAGCAGAGAAATAGGGTTAAAGGAGATCCCATTTGGGGAGAAGGGTCTCCTGTTTTATGTGTCATGAGTAGAGTGGGCTTAACCTGGGGGATGATGACTGGAATGTACTGCTTGGTGAGCTGCTATGTTCTTCAAGAAAGAAAGAGGAAGAAGACAGTGTTTCCCCGTATAAACTTGTGTTGTGCCCCTCTTTTAATCCCATCCAAAAGCATCGAAGAGAGCTTTCAGCAATGATAGAATTGCTTCATATTTGCTTGGCAAGAGTCCTTTATCATAGCCAATGCTATCATGCTCAGATTTTAAATGGCATTCTTGTTTAGTTTTTCCAAATGTAATATTTTCTGAATTTAACTTCAAGATGACTGCATCAGGTTTTAAAAGTGCAGACAAATGTACAAATCCACACATTTTACCCATTACAGGATATAAAAGGAAAGTTTCCTGTGGTGGAAATAAATAGGATGGTCACCCACAGCTTCCACTGATTTAAGTTCTACAGTAAATTCATGGGAACTGCAGCTGCTCAACTTCTTTGAAAACCTGGCCACTGTTCAAGTCCCAAAGGCCATATCCTGTACATATAAATTCAAGTGCTTAACCTTAGGCACCCAGTTTTGATTTTTTTTCCCTTTTGCATACATGATCAGAAGAGTTAATTTCATTGTCATGAGCCTACTATTCAAAAACAGCTATGCCACCTTGAAGTCAAACTGTATGTTTAAAAATCTAAAATACTTTCATTCCACAACAGAGAACCTCTAAGATACTGAATCTTACAAAACATCAAAGTATTAGTGAACTGGGGAACACTTTGTATTTAGATTCCTTTAAACGTACTTTTATGGTAATAACCAGTTGTAGAGAAATTGTGATCAGGACAGATATCTCAATGTTCCGGTGACTTGGTGGCCTACTGTAGCTTCACTCCTGGGCTTCTCTAGTGATGTCACTATAGCCCTGGATGTATGACCTTACAATACAAGCAGGCAGGCTCCCAGCTATCTGTGAAACTCTTTCCTATTATGCTTCATACCCAAATATAAAACTAACTTTCGCTAACTCTGAAGTGAAATATTGTGATTTATAACAAAAAAGGTTACTTAGGGAACTTGGATACTAAATTGTTCAGTTGGAATCTTTATCCTTTGATTATGTAGTTGGCTGAACAAAAGCAGTTTGATTCATTCTGTTCCAATTTAATTCCCCTTTGCAAATGACCTGATATCTGACCCATTTTTTATGCTTAGTATCCCCAGGAAAACAAAAAAAAAAAAAAATACAGTGATACTTGTTAATCATGACATTTTCGTGTTCCAAGCCTTTGATTGTTTTTTTTAAAAACAGGAATAAAAGTTATGCAAATAGATGAAGACTTTCTATATTCTCTTAATAAAATTCAGCATTAAAATTATTAAACTTTTACTCTGAGTGAGCATTGTGTTTTAATAGTGTATCCAAAGAAAAAAAGTGTTCCTTCTTACTTCATAAATTGCTTTATATTTTAACATAGTGCAAATTAGGACTTTAAATAAAGCCTCACTTTTCTTTCTTCTATAGCTTTGTTTAAAGTTGGCTTGGTTTTTTAAAAAATTGCTTGAACAAATGCGTGTTTTTATTTCAATATTATACCAGCTAAGAAAGATAATGAGAAACCACATCTATATATATTTCTAAAATATTTTTGATTTGACATTTTAATGAGAGAGTTAGAACATGTCCAGACCACAACACCACATTCTTTTCAATGTGGATCAAACTGAAGCAAAGCAGCCATGTTCCAAAACAGCAGCTCACAGGATTCAATTTAAGGAATTATGCAAATATAGAGTGACTGCCCTTGGAAAACCACATGTTCCCATTAGGGATAGGCACGAACCAGGAAAATGCAGTTGGTCCATGGTTCATGGTGTGCCTGGTTCACGAATCATGGACTGTCACAAACTTTTTGATGCTAAATGAACTGGTTTAGTTTGTGGGGTTTGTGACTTGATAGAATGCCTCCCTGGCATGCTAGTGACACCAAACTCATGGAGGATGTCCAGCTGATTCTCCTCTACCTGCCCACAAAATTTGGTGAGGACTCAATTTATGGGGGTCTGTGTTACAGCCCCCCACTTTCTGGGAAGTGACAGGTGCAGGTTCAGGAGGTTCAGGAGTGTATCAAATGGATTCTGTGCAAGCTAGAGACACCAAACTCACACTGTACCTCCAGCTGACTCTCCTCTAGATGGGCTCCCAGAAAAAAAGCAACAGAAACCCAGCAGAACAGAATCAAAGTCCCAGATAAACTGAAGACCGGGGTGGGGGTCATTTTTGCAAGAACCGGTGCCCACTATGGCAGTGCAAATCAAACAGGACTAAGGTCAAGCTGGGAAACTGTTTTGGGGGTAAATGTCAGGCACAGGTTCAAAAGTGTATAGAATGGACCTCCTGCAAGCTACACAGTCACCTTGAGGCTCCTCTACAATCTGTCCAAGTTGGAGTCATATTGCATTTCGGGGGTCCCAGTTATAGATCCCTGAAAAAGGTCACCCCAGTGCTCTTTCTGGAAAAGACAACTGCAGTTACGAGGAATCTATGGAATGGCTCAGAAGCAAGCCAATGGCACCAAACTCACAGGGAAGCTTCATCTGGACAGACCACCCCCAGCAAGACACTGGAAGCAAGGCAAGCACCCCCTCTATACTCACAGCTCCCCCAGTCTCCAAAGGCAAACATGACAAGGCTTTGGTCAGGGGCTCCCCAAAGTAACCCCACAACAGGTTGGTGGGCACCCCAGCCCACCAGACAAGCAAGGGAGGTGTGCCTATAACTCTCAGAGCCCCCCCCCAGGCTGAAACACACAGGTCTAAAGCACACCTCTCAACTGTGGTGATTTCTTCTATGTGCAGAAAAATGGAAACAAATGTTGTGCTGGCCAGACCACCCCCAAAGTCTCCAAAGGCAGGTACAGAACAACAGAAAGAGACATCTCCACAGTTCTGACCGTGGCCCCCAAAGTAACTCTAGGACAGCTTAGTAGGCACCCCTGGTAGGCACCCCTGGCAAGCACTGGAATCCAGTGAGGTTATGTCCCCTCAGGCCTATTACATACATTCTCTGGTCACAGCCCACCCCTAGGTGAAATTTGTGGATATTCTCCATTAGCTGAACACATTGTACAGATAGGAGGTCACCTGTTGTGAATTGTACAAATGCAGTGGAAAGGGGTAGCCCAGCAGTGGGCTTGCTTGTACATATCTTACCCTGTGAGGTCCAGAGAGGGTTAGCCCAGTAGGGGGGAAATGATATTGAGGAAGGCCAACTCGTCAACTCTGGCCAGGTCCAGGTAGGAATGGTGGGGGCTGAGAATGTCCTCTAGGTGGGAGAACACCCACTTGCACTGGACACTGGTGAGAGGGCAAAAGAGGAGACTCAATGGCCAAGAGAAGTCGGGCCAGTTGGCAGGTTTGCATGACCAGTACTCCAAGGGATTGGTGGAGGTGGGCTCAGGGGACTCGGGGAGGTGCTCCCTCACCATCACCTCCGCCAAATCTTCTGCCATCACATGTCTGGCAGCCCCACTGCTGCTGTCTTCTCAGTTCACCACTGACAACCAGTAGCGAGGCTTCTCCCTGGTTGGGCTCTTTCAGTCAGAGGTACTGAGCTGTGACTCCTCCTCCTCTTCCTCCTCCCAGCCTCTTCCACCCACTGTTCCCTCTGGCCATATCTGCTGGCCTGTAGCCTCCACAATTCTTTGCAGAGCACATTCCTCCATTCTGAAGAACAATGCTGCCTTTTATTTGGGGGGCACAGATACAGGCCAGCTTGTACTCCCCTTTCTTGCAGAGAGGAGGCATCCTGGTTGTGATGCCCATCTGCAACTCTGTGCCAGTGCCCTAACCTGTGGGAATACAGCTGTTCCCTCAGGGCCCAGCTCTAGTGTGGAGGCCAGCACCCAGTCCAGCCCTCTAGCCCAGGGGATGACTTGCCCCAAGCTGGCCATATGGGCACAGAGCACGTCAGTGGTGTCCTGGAAGGGCTTGAGGACAGGCACCATTTGGGAGAGGGTCAGCCAGTCATTGGAGATGATGCTGAGCTCCTCTTCCCCATGCAGGATTGTCATGGAGGAGATGACATCTTGCACTGCACTCTTCTGTTCCACCAAACACACAATCAAGATGTAGGTGGAGTTTCAGCAGGTGGGTAAATCCAGAATGAGCTGGGATTCAGGTTCATCCCCCTGCCTTTCATGCAGCAGATGGGCAGACTTGATGCTGTGTGAGAAGTGGGTGGCCAGGCACCAGCAGGTGTTCAACAAGGACTGCATCTCGAGAGTGGCAGCATCCCAAGTGGCCTTAACAGTACCCCCCAGCCCCAGAGCATCCTTCACCACCAGATGAAGTGTATTCACCAGGCACATGATGCCCTTGAGGCACACAGCCTTCAACACTGCCAGCATGTTAGCATCTGTGACCATGCAGCTATGGACAATGTTGCCACCATGCACCCGCTCCCTCAAGTTACTCTGTATCATGGCAGCAGTGTTTTGGTCTCCATCCATCCCCTGTGCATGAAGCAGAACTGCTTTGTAGCCTGGTGGCAGGATTGTCCCCTCTTGGGGCCTGGGCTGTGCCCCAACAGTCCATACAGAGAGGTCCTCTGGTTACCATCAATGGGCAGTGAGAGAGAGGTAGCTGTGCTGCGGACTGCTCCAGAGGTCTGCTGTGAAGTGCACAGTTCTGCCTTGTGCTCTGGAGAGCTTAGCCTTGGCCATCACCATTGCAGAGTGGTACATGGTGGGCAGGACTCATCAGCTCATGATCCTCTGTGTGGGGACAGAGTACCAGGGAGCCAGGTGTTGCAGCAGCTGGTGAAAGGCTACATCCTCCATGAAGGAGAAGCATTGGCCATCCATAGCAATCATCTCTCTGATGAGGCAAGTGACTGCTTCCTGGGCCATCCACTTAGCCCTTCTGGATGGCGCTGCTGGTGTCTCTGGGGGAATGACCTCTTGGAGGGTGGCCTCCCTGATATCCCTCCCACCACAACCTGAGTGCAGGGAGCCTTTCTTGGAGGGGCCTCCTGCTCCCCCTCCACTTCTCTCTTTTGAGAGGGAGTGGGCCTCTTCTCCCCTCCCCCCAGCCACCACTCTTTCTTCTGGCAGTAACATAGTAGGGTGGGTGGAGGATGGAGGAGGACAAATGTTGATGGTTTGCACCCCTCCAGATATGGGTGTGGTACACCTGGCATTCTACCTGACAGGAGTCATTGGATGCAGAAATGTTTCTAAAGTGTGGGCTGGAAATGGGGCCCCAGGATTGGAGAAGTTGGGAAGGACAGCTGATTTCTGGTGCTGAGCTGGGAGGGGCCACAGAGGGGTGTACTCAAGGCAGGAGTAGTAATAAGGAGTTGTGTGGAAGGGGAGGATGCTTCCCCCACCTCTGAATCACTGCTAGAGTCCTCCTCTCCAAAGAGTGTTGCTGGTCTCTGGGCAGTGCTAACAACTCTTTTGCCTCTGTGGTGAGCCCCAGGAACAGATCAGGGAAAGGAGGCTCTGAGACCACTGGTGATGCCTTGCTAGGGCTTGGGCTCCAGTCGGCTGGCAAGATGGGTTTGATGCCTGGAATCGGGCTGTGGTATGGGGGGATGGAGGATATCTTCCTCCCACAATGAGCACTCTTTGCACCCACTTTGAACATCATGGTACAGAGGGGTTCACAATCAGGAAGGGTGGGAGGGTATAAAATGTGGGTCCTAAGCCAAGGCACCCACTAGCTAGCCCCTCTGCTCTGTCTAAGCTCAGAGATGGGGTGTCTCAGAACCCTGGTCCACCTAACACCCCCAAACCCCAGCAGGGGAGAGGAATCATGATCAGGAGCGAATGTGCTCTACTAGTTTGCTTTCAACACATTCCCTGCAGAGCTGAGCTGAGGGTATATATAGCATTTTGATCCTATAGAGCAGAATCGGAACTCTGTTATTGGCAACCAGCAGTGCCTGTTAAGTTTTGGAGGGCTCCTATTGGTGGTTCCAACACTGGAAAATTCCACCCCCATTGCCTTGGAGTTTTATAAACAGTTTAATTGAGCAGAGACTGTCTGTCTGGAAATGTAACCATCCACAAACTGCCATGAACTACCACAAATAGCAGCAACATTTGTAAAATGTTTGTGCTGGGTGCCCTTCCATAAACATCATGAACCATGAACTGACCAAAATTCATGATGAACTTTAGTTCATGAGCTGATTCGTGCCCATCCCTAGTTTCCACTCCCTGTTGACCTATAGCAGCCATTTACACGGAGTCATATCCTACTTTAGGCTGGAGGTTGTTCCTCTAAACTTTCCTCCAGCTCCTTCTTCCACTAAAGGAAGAGCCCAGGGGCCTTTTGGGGAGGGAAGCGCACCGGAGCACAGCTGCGGCAGCTTTGGAGGGCAGAAAGGCCCCCGCATGTCAGTTTCGGCTATACAAGCTGATTTGGGAGTCTTTCGGCCAGCCGAATGTCAATTTCAGCCCCATTATATCCTATGGGCTATTGAAGTCAATGGGGAAAACATAGGGTATATTCTGGGTGCTGGAGAGGAAGGGGTTTGAGGAAGAGGCTCCAAACTCACAGGGTAGCTGTTGGAGCCTCTCCCCAAGATACCCACCACGTTTCAAGGACATTGGACCAGGGGGGCAATTCTATGGGCCCCCAAACAGGCTGCCTCCATTCCCTCCATTGTTCTCTATGGTGGGAGAAAAAGTTTCTTTTTTCCCACGGTGCTTTTAATAGCTCTGGGGGGGAGGGGGTTTGAGGGAGAGGCTCCAAATTTTCAGGGTAGCTTCGGAAGCCTCTCCCCACATACACCCCCATGTCTCAAAGCAATTGGACCAATAGACCTAATTCTATGGGCACCCAAAGAGGTTACCTCCATTGTTTCCAATGGGGAAACCCAGCCAGCCACACTTAAGGCAGGCAAGCAGGCAGAGAATCTCAGGGAAAGTGAACTGTCTTGGGAGGTGCTTGTTTGCCATGAGAACAAGTGGCACACGCCAGAACAAGTGGCACTGTGGCAGTGCAAGCATGCCACGGTGCCACACAGAAACCCCAAAAGACCAAAAGGAACAACATTTATACATGTATAAATTGATGGTGCAACCTCATTGGACCATTCACACCACACACATCTCAAAAAGAATATTTATAGCACTGGAAAAAATGCAGAAAAGGGCTACTGCAATAATAAGAGGAGGACACTTTCCCTATGAAGAAAAGTTATCACGTTTGGGGATCTTAGCTTTGATAAACAATGACTGAGGGGTGACATGATAAGAGGTTTACAAGACAATGTATGGGATAGAGCAGATAGAGAAAGAAGTACTTTTCACCCTTTCTCACAAGACAAGAACTCATGGGCACTCAATGAAATTGCTGAGCAGTCCAGTCAGGTTAGAAGTTAGAAGAGATGAAGGGTTTTTTTTGGTTCTTACAGGTTTACAACTTTAAAAAGTTCTGCTGGTTGCTGTTGCTTGGTGGGTGGGGGATTGGTTTGTTTTTTTCCTGTCTGCTCCAGCCTCCATACGTTTGTCAAATTCCATCTGGAAGCTGTTCATGCCAGCCACCACCACCACCACCACCTCCTGTAGCAGCAAATTCCATGTGTTAATCACTGTTTGGGTGAAGAAGTACTTCCTTTCATCTGCAATTGCCCTTTTCTGTATTTTTCCCAGTGCTATAAATATTCTTTTTGAGGTGTGTGTGGTGTGAGTGGTCCAATGAGGTTGCACCATCAATTTATACATGTATAAATGTTGTTCCTTTTGGTCTTTCTGTGTGGCACTGTGGCATGCTTGCATTGCCACAATGCCACTTGTTCTGGCATGTGCCACTTGTTCTCATGGCAAACAAGCATCTCCCAAGACAGTTCACTTTCCCTGAGATTCTCTGGGAGAGTCTGACTGCCGGGTGGCTGTCTGCTTGCTTGCCTTAAGTGCTGCTGGCTTGGTTTCCCCTGGTCCAATGTTCTTGAAACTTGGTGGGTATCTTGGGAAGAGGCTCCAACAGCTACCCTGAGAGTTTGGAGCCTCTCCCTCAAACCCCCTCCCCTCCAACCCCCAGAATATACCCTATGTTTTCACCATTGATTTCAATGGCCCATAGGATGTAATGGGGCCGAATTGCCACTGGATTTCTTTCATTCCCTCCTTTCCTTCTCTCCTTTTCCTCTTTCCCGCCTTCTTCTCTTCTCTTTTTTCCTCCTTTCCCTGTTTCCCTCCTTCTTCCCTTCTCTCTCTTTCTTTCCCTCTTTCCTTCTCTCTACTGTCTCTCTTTCCTTCCCTCTTTCCTCCTTCTGTGGCCCAACTCTAGTGAGAAGGGGTTTAAACTTTAAACCCCTTCTCTCTTCACTCCCCCACCCGGGCCAGCTGGGGAAGGGAAGGGGAGGCTTTCGAAGATGCCTCCCCCCCTTTTGCTTCCCCTTCTGACATCACTTCTGGTGATGCCAGGGGGCGTGGCAT
Source organism: Gekko gecko (assembly GCA_029375565.1). NCBI lineage: Eukaryota > Metazoa > Chordata > Lepidosauria > Squamata > Gekkonidae > Gekko > Gekko gecko. The sequence goes on from JAPDNY010000005.1 coordinate 117,151,878, forward strand.
ATGCTAATAGCCTAGTAGTTCATTAGCATACCATATGCTAATGAGCTCCTGCAGCTCTTTTTCTATTAAAAGACCCCTGGAAGAGCCACTTGAATGAAGGGTCCCTAGGCTGGAGGAAGGCTTCAGACTTTAGTTAGTGGAGTGCTAGGACACAGATCACTGAGTTATTTTTATTTGCCACCTAGCTACACATTCATGGGCCATGCATGTAATTGAGGAGGGCTTTGGTAGAGCCAGTATTTTGTTTCACATCTAGGGGTTGTTTTAGTAGCCTATGAACAATGGTTGATACCCCCCTTCATTTTTTCCTTGTGGTAAGGGTCTTTCTTAAGTCCACAGAACTTGAGATTCAGATGTGGCTGCAAAGTAAGAATGTGCATTTTAGCAGCTAAAGCACATCAATACAAATGCTTAGGAATAACAGATGCCATTAGGAAATGTCTAGGCTACATTGCTACAGTTCTGTTCCAAAGTACCCAAGGTGCTTACAAAAAAGGCATGAAATATAATAGTATATTAAACCCCCAAACAAATTATTTCTAAGATTAATCGTTATTACTCTTTTTCTTTTATAATTTTTTTATTAATAAACAGCAACATACAAGTCGTAAAGTGAACAAAATTGAATGGTATGAGTCTTACAAAACAATAACACCATGGTATACAGGTAAAAATTCTTATAATCCTTGGAGATAAACAATTAAGAACAGGTGCAGTGGCTCAAGTGGTTAAGACGTTGAACTGCAGGCTCTGGAAGGTCAGTAGTTCAGCAGTTCGAGACCCGGGTGCCGCATGACAGGGTGAGCTCCTGTCTCTAGTTCCAGCTCCTGCCAACCTAGCAGTTCGAAAGCAAGAAATTGCAAGTAGATAAATAGGTACCACTTCGGTGGGAAGGTAACAGCATTCCGTGCACCTTGGTGTTTAGTCATGCCGGCCACATGACCACGGAAATGTCTTCAGACAGCGCTGGCTCTTCGGCTTTGAAACGGAGATGAGCACCGCAACCCTAGAGTCGGATTCGACTGGCTTTCGAGCAAGGGAACCTTTACCTTTACCTTTAAACCCCAGATAATTTTGCACTACCTTTCTTAGTGGAGAAAGAGTGGTTAGTAGTTTAGAGCACAAGGAAATATTTCCAAAGTTGAGATTGCAATTTGGTTGTCAAAGGACAGCACTAGAAAAAAAGCTAGGAAGAGTATGTGCTATTAGCAGGGAGCAGTGCTTTGTCTGTCATATATTGCAACCAGGGAAACTAAGTGATAACAAACTTGGAATAAGTTGTGGTAGTGCTGTATTGTTGTTTATGTAATGAGTCGGTAATCTTACACATAATAAATTGGTCCCAAACTTTGTTTCTCCAGATTGTCAGTTGGGGGTGGGGGGAGCAGACTTCCAAGTTGCTGCTATTGCCAGATGTTCTGATACCAGCAGGGATAAGGTAAGTTCATTAAATTTGTACTTTGCATGTGGTAGATCCAGTAGCTGTAGTAATACAACTTCTGGTCTAAAAGGGATCGTTTGTGAGGTAATCATATTGATCTCTGACAGTACATTACTCCAAAAATTATTGATTAAAGGACAATCTCAGTGAAAGGACAACAGTGAAAATAGCTTCCTATCCGTCTGCATTTTTTTCCAGCATTCTGGGTTGTGGCTGGAGTTGATGTGATGTAGCCGATCCGGAGTGTAATACCAGCGTGTGAACAATTTAAACACTTGCATATGAATGTTGAATATTTTGAGGACTTTCTTTGAAGAATTCCAGCAGGATATCCAGTGAGCCTCTGATAGATTCATTTTAAGATCATGTTCCCAAGCCTTCTGGTAACTGGATGTAAAGAAGCTGTTGTGTTCTATAAGAAGTTTGTAAAGTTTAGATAGGAGTCCCTTGGAAGAGTCTGGGTATTGCTTCAAAATAGATTTGAAAGTTGTCTTGGGTCTCTTGAAAGTGCCCACAGCAGCTTGGGATTCAGTGAGGCTTTCTATCTGGTAGTATTGAAGCCATGATAGTTTGCTACCAATATGTTCTTCAAATTGCTGTGGATCTTCCTGTGCACTACTAGATGCTGAGCCGTGTAAAGCCAGCCTCTGTCCAAGCTTTAAACATGGTCAGGTCTAGTGCTGGTAAGAATCAGTTTTGATGTGTGAATGTTGAAAGTGGGGAGATTGGGGGGCAATCAAGTTTTTTCTGCAGTCCCAGATTTTCAGTGTCGTAGAGAGAAATGGATTGTCGAGAAGGTGCAGAGGACGTTGTGACACTGGAATCCAGAAAACCTCGTAGACTGAATGGAGAAACAAAGGATTGTTCCATGTGCACCCACTGTGCCTCCAATTCTAATTGCAACATTTTAGGTTCATTAGAAATAAGAGCCACATGATAAGAAGTTTGGAGACAAGGTAAGTTTATACCTCCTAGTTTGGATACAGTGTGACAGTCTATCCTAGACTTCTTGTAGCTCCAGAGAGAATTATGGACCACAGTCTGCCAAGTGTGTAAGTCTTTTTCTGGTATAAAAATTGGCAGCACCCTGAATAGGAACAGGAAACTAGGGAAGACAAAGGATTTAATTAATTGAATACGATCCGATAAAGAGAGTTTAAGCACATTTCAGTCCTGCATCTGGCCTTGAAATTCTTTAAATACCTTGTAAAAGTTGCATGAGAGCAGGTTGCCCAAATTACGAGGGATCTGAATCCCAAGATGACGTGACCCATTGAAACGGCATAGTGCTGGCTAGGGTTGCTCAAGAGTCCACAGAGAGAGCAATTGGGTAGATTTCTGACTTCATCATTTTTAAGTGTAGCCCAGATATTGTATCAAATCTTGAGAGAATGGATTGAATGGTTGGGATGGACTGTGCAGGATCTAATACATAAAGTGTGATGTCATCAGCATACATAGTTTGTGTTCCATTCTGTTGATGTAGATGCCTGAAAAATTGGGATTTTGGCATAGTTCATTTGCTAGCGGCTAGACCGCCAAGGCAAAGAGTAAAGGGGAGAGAGGGCATCCCTGTCTGGTGCCTCTGGTTGGAGAAAAAAAGAGCTGTGGCCATTTACTCTCACCCTAGACATAGGGTGGGAATAGAGTGTGCTTACAGTGTTAAGAAAATTCTGACCAAAGCCCATTTTTTCCAGGACTGTAAGCATATATGGAATCTCTAAAGAATCAAAGGCTTTTTCAAAATCTGAAGCCAAAATGAAAGTGTCAGAAGCAGCTGTTTTCCCATATGTTATGATATTAAGTGTATGTCTGATGTTGTCCGTTATTTGTCCGAAATGAAACCAGTCTGGTCCGGGTTGATATAGTTTGATATGAACTTCTTAAGACAGTTGGCCAATAGAGAGGTAAAATTTTTGGCATTATTATTTATCAAAGCGATCGGGCGATAAGACGCTGGGTCCAATGGGTCTTTGTTCTCTTTGGAGATGACAGAGATAGAGGAGTCATACCAAGAGGGGGGGATAGTTCCCAAGCGCAGAGCATCTTTGCATATTGTCAGAAGATGTGAAGCTAATATGGAGCTGAAGGTTTTATAAAAGTCTGCAGGGATGCCATCGATGCCTGGTGCCTTGTTTAGCTTCAATTTTTTAATAGTGTCCAGAAGTTCTTCCATTTCAATGGGTTTGTCTGTTAGATTAGCATGGGCAGTTGATATTCACTTCGGGGGAGAAAGGTTGTCCAAGTAAGTTGTAATGTCTTCCATCACTGGACCCTGAGATGAATATAGCCTGGCAAAAAAGTCAGTGAATCCCCCTGCCACTGCTTTGGGTGAGGAGTAAATAACTCTGGAGGGAAATTTCAGTGAGCTTGTAAGGGCTGTCTTTCTTTTCTCCTTAACTCTCTATGCTAACATGCGAACATTCTTGGGAGATTTCTGTCATGTACGTTGTTTTAAAAAGAGTAAGTTCTTCTGAATCTGTGTGGTTTCCAGGGATTTCAGAATTCTTCGTTCAGCCAGTAGCTTGGTTTAGATCTTCTTCCCCCCAGATTTTTTATGTTTCCAGAATAATCTGGTCCAAAGTCTCCTTCCTGAGTTTCACTCTTCTTTTCCATAGGTGCACTGTCAAGGATCTCATGGACCCCCTAAGAACTGCCTTCATTGCATCCCATATCGTGGAGGTGGGCATCTCTGAAGACAAATTTTCTGCAAAGAAATTCTATTCCAGAATCTTCATCTGATGCAAACAATAGGGAGCTGCGGTGTGACATTTGAAGGTTTCCCAAGGGAAACCATCTATGGCAGATACTAGCTGATAGCAAATGTGAGGTTACAGGCTTGAGGGCTCTTCAGATGGTGAGCGCTTCTTGTGGCACATCAGGGAAAACCAGCACTTTTGTCTCGTTAAACAATAGGTAGCCTTGGGCTCTAGCCTCGTCCTGAATCCTCTTCTTAGTCCTCCAGTCTGCTAATTGAATTATTAGATCCCTAGGTCTAGTTCTTTTGGGGTTGGAGGGTGAGCCTTTGCGAAATGTCCTTATAATGATCAGTGCCACCCCAGACGTAACACAGAGGCTAGCCATTGAAACAAATTAGCATTGAAACAAATAGGGTCCTTTTTTTCTCCTCCACTCCTTCAGGGAGCCTTCTGAATTTCAGGTTAAGTTGTTTAAATTGTGATTCCAGCATTAATAGTCTCTCCTGCAAGTTCAGTTCTCACATCTGTAACTCTTTCACATCATCTTTAAGTATCATGCTTGTGTTAAGGGCTGTTTTGGCAATCCTTGAAGTTTTTTCTAAGGAGGTTTGTATTATTAGAAGTTGTTCCCTTACCGGCTGTAATGTTTGCTGGATCTGATCACCAAGCCTCATCTCCATTCTCTCCAACAGGCCTGGCAAGTCCTGTTTGTTGAGGGCCATCTCTAGTAAGTGTGTGACTGTCTTTTCGTCCACCATTTTAGTTTTTTTGGCACCAGAGGCTTTTTGACCACCACAATTTTTTCGCGGAGAAAAGAAGTTCTGTGTTGATTTTTTCACTGATTTAATGCTCTGGGTGCTTTTGCTGCTGTTTTCCCCCCATAATTAGGGGAGTTTGTTGAGGTGTTGGCTTGACACAAGCTTCAGGAGAGGGTCGGGAAGCGGAGCCTCAGAATCAGATGACCACCATCTTACACGGCGTCGCCATGCCCCAATCGTTATTATTCAAGAATCATTACAAGCCTCCAAGTGTCAAATAATTAATTTTTTTCAAAAGTTTTCCAGAAGTAATAGGTTTTGAGGTGGCCTTCAGCAATCTAATTTCTTCCACTACCCCTACCTCTATTTTCTTTATGCTTCTTCTTCTCCATCTTTCCCTTCTTTGGATTGTCACTATTTTATTTCAGTGAGTATTCCTTCTTCCAACCCGATGCAGCCCAATACTATACAACCCTCTTATTTACTTTGTGTTACACAAAAATAGCACATTGCCCTCTTCCAGCAACTTCTACAAGGGTCCCTCTCACTGTCTCATTATCCTCTGTTTCCACCTCTCTTTTCGTCAGATCTTCAGCATCATCTCCTTCAGGTCCCTCCTTTTCTGGACATAATCCACTTTTATCAATTTCTCCTATCTCCCCTCCTCACCTCTGGGCCTCCTGTTCTTTAATTTATCTTTCTTCTGGGTCCCATTAAGATTCTCAATCCTTTCTCCCTGCATGTTCAAAATTTAGATTAGATACATTAGCCTATAGAATAATTTGATAGCAACAGTTTTGTAGTATCTTTTATTAGGATCAACTAGTGATTTGCACTAGAAAAAAACAAACCAGAATCTTTCTGATTTGGATTTCAAGATTGGTATGCAGATTACTTGGGTTATTTGGGTCCCCAGTACCATTTCAGAATGCATGTTTGGGTGCTTTGAAATCCCAAAATTTTCTGAGTCCATTATTCCCCATGGAAGACTCTTTCCAGGGGGTTTGGAGTGGCTATTTGTCAAGCAAATGACACCAAATCTGCAGGGAACCCATTCCTCCCTGCCCACTAAAGACCCTCCCCCACCCTAAGCAAAGTGAATGAAGGGGTCTGATATACATCCTACTTATCTCCATTGTTTCCTATGGAGAAAAATTTCATATTTCCTCCAGGGCAAAGAAGTCAATAGCCAAACACCTAAGAGCAACAACTGGCCAAATGCAAACAATTTCAACAGAACCAATATCAAACCAAAGAATCCCAGCAGAGCCATGGTTCAAGTGGCAAGCTCACCACAATCAATTTAACATCAGAGAATCCAAACCAACCTGGCAAGCCTGTACCTAGGCAGCCAGACAGACTTGGCAAGGCATTGACATACATATACACACTTCCATGACATTAAGTCATGGTGCAGACCTGCTTTTTATCCTCTCTGCCAATGCTCAGAGAGCCATGGAGGTTGTGAGATGACTGGGCAGCTAGTTCTAGAGATTCCCCCTAACATCTAATCCCATTGTCTTGGAGAGCTGCCTCCTTCCCCCTCCCTCCTATTGCCCAAGAACCCTGTATAATGAAAGACAAACAGGTCTGGAAGCCTTATAGTGCCAAGTATTCCCAAATATTTCCCAGATTTTTTGGGACCCAATTCCCCATATTCTGGAAAACACAAGTATCACTACAGATACCTGAATTTATCTGAAAAATATCAATAAAGGTTTTGTGATATATATTCAGACTTGAAACATCCAAATGCACATCCCTAGGATCAACCAAATGTCACACAGTCTGTCAACTGCATAATGATGACACATTCCCTTTAGTAGACAGAATGTCTGTGAACACTTCATAATATCACAACAAGCTACTCAGCCTATTGCAATGCTGAGCTTAAAGTTAATAGGCAGACAGTTGACAGGGGACAGCTACCTTTTAGGTAATACCGAAAACCTATAAATATTGATGAAAAGCTATTTGCTCATTCCAGTGCTCACCAGAAAAAAAATCTCATTGCCAAAGATAAGTCATTTTCAACAAAAGTGGTCCAAGTGACTCCATCTGTTGGCATGGATTCAAGGAAGCATTTCTGCAGGTGGGACAATTTTCACCCATACAGCATGACTTTCTTAGCTCCCTGCTCCATTGCAGCCCCAAATGGCCCCAAACATGCTGTTCTTGGGGGCTCTTATTTCCCCAGGAACAGAATTTGGGAATGAGGTTTAAACTGCAACAGGAGAGGGGAGGCCAGAAAGTCATGCTCTGTAGGGAGAAATTGTTCTATCATGGAATTGCTCTCTTGGATCTGAGCTACTGTCTATCCTTCTTTCTCCTAGCTATGCCAGAGCCCAGAATAAAAGAGACACCCTGTGGTGTCCACCCTGTGGTTGGACAAGCTCTATCTTCATTTTTGGCCAGTTGCAAGAGACAACATGTTCGGCAAAAAGTGCTTGAGTACAAGAGAAAACAGTTCTGCCTAAAAAAAATTGTTTTTAGCTTTTACATTTTTATCTCCCTATTGGCTGTCCAAGAATTTATGAATTAGCAAGTCTATTATAATGATGAATGGAAATTACCATTTAAATCTTGAATTATTCATCAGGCTGGTCACTATGTGTCAGGTGACATGAGTGCATGGATACTTGACTTCTTAATATTTCTCACCTGACTGTTATACTTGCCTGAACTTTAGTTTTTTTGTTTTACTAGGAGATCAAATCAGTCAATCCTAAAAGAAATCAACCCTGACTGTTCCCTGGAAGGCCAGATCCTGAAGCTGAAGCTCAAATACTTTGGCCACCAAATGAGAAGGGAGCATTCACTAGAGAAGACCCTGATGCTGGGAAAGATTGAAGGTCAAAGAAGAAGGGGACGGCAAAGGATGAGATGGTTAGACAGTGTCATCGATGCAACGAACATGAAATTGAGCAAACTTCAGCGGACAGCGGAAGACAGGAGGGCCTGGCGTGATCTGGTCCATGGGGTCGCGAAGAGTCGGACTCGACTGTGCGACTGAACAACAAGAGAGTGTAATAGATATCAGAATGCATATAAAGTTATAGTTAGCTCAAGACAGGAAAAACAGACAAAAATAGGAGACATTGTCATCAGAGACATGGGGAATAGGGCCCTTTGTAACTCAAAGAATGTAAAGCCTGGATTTCTGAAAGCATTTCAGTCCTGTTAGACTAGTGATTTGCAAACAAGTGGGAGTCACTTTTAAATTTCTACTTTTCAGGACCACTTGCTAAGTAATTCCATGCTATTTTCACCTTGCCTAGTACAGAATGCAAGAATGTCTTATTGTTTAACATTGGAAAAGGTTTATAGGGTTGGGGTTTTTTTCTTTCATTTTTAGCTTTGAACAATATGTAGTGTTTTTGAGCAATGGGCTGTAGTTGATGATCACTTGGAACGATATGTGTCACTAAATCCTAACTGGCCATCAAGCCTCCCAGACACTCCTCTCTCAGCACACTCTGTTTCTCCTTCTCCCTCCTGGCCTCATAACCTGCTTGTGAGAAAGTTGTGACCCACTCTTGTGTCCAGGCCCACAGTTTGAGAACCTCTCTAATGGCAGAGGATTTCTATTTTAAGGAATGTTCAGCTTTCCACATTTCATGAACTCTGAATGATACTAGGGAAAAAATGTTCAATATGTTTTTCTTCTAGGCTGGCGTGTGCAACAATTGTGAACGCATATAATGTGTTGAGTGATGAGGATTCTAAGAGAAAAATTATCACCAGAGATGATAACTCTCAACAATTTCTTTTCTGCTTTCAAATTCGATATCTACCATAGCTTAACAGCTCATAAACTGAAGTTAACTTTCACAGTGATCATTTAATTTGTGTAATGTTAACCCACCGGGGCGGGGGGTATTGTATATTAATCTTGGCTGCAGATGGCTGTTCCAGATCCAGAAGCTCAATGGTGTTGAGCTGAATGGAACATAACAAGTCTGTTATCCTAACAAAATATAGTCTTCATCTCTCATTGGGTTAGAAATGCCCGCTCTGTAGAAGCATCATATCACAGGAGAACATAAAGAGACAGTTAAATTGAGTAATGTTGCATAACTAAATGGTAGAATTTCCAAGTGGAGTATAAAACCTGGGAAAGTATTGTTTTAATCAAAGATCTGATGGTCTGTCATTGCTCCACTATCCTAATCCAGATGCAGTGGTGGTTTTTATTCTCCCTACTTCTAAATACTACTGTTTCTGTCAATGTATTAAAATCAGAGACAGATTCTGATTCCTCAGCATGCAGAATAATATTGTTATCTTCCATGAAGAATGCATTGTTGGGGTGTTTGTGGGGGGGACGGACATCACAACATATATTCACAGCAGACCAGTGTCTTTCCATACCTCCCCTTGAAGCATTCAGCAGCTTCTTCTGCCACATCAGTAGCACCATTCCTCCTACAAATATCCAGTATGCTGAGAGCTTGTGAAGGTGTGCAGTACAGTTTAAAGATGAGCTTTAATACGAGGCTAACTAATGGCAAGCTCAGTGTAGGAAAGAACTATGCTGCAATCATATAAAGACCTCATCCACAGCTTGCTATCCATGCTTAGGGTTGGGGCTAGACCAAGTTTTTGACTAGCGAGAGGGGAAGTGTAATTTCCACCAATTTCCCTTTCATGATGCAGATGCCCAGTTTTCCCTTCATGACATTCTTAAGGGCCTCATGTCGTCCAACAGCAGCATTCAGGAAGATCAGTGAACTGCAGTAGGGCGTGGGAAGACAAGAAAGCTCTTTTCCTCTTACAGTAGTGCCTCTGTTGATAAAAAATTTAGTCTGGGTCTAACCCATAATGTCTCAAGATCCCAGTCAGAAGTTTATGTAGATAAAGATTGCATAGTAATTTATTTGCATGCAAGCTCATATTAAACATGTCCATGTGGTCCATAGGAAAGAAGAACACTGTGGGGTCTTAATACAGCAAGATAGACTTGCTCAACTTGCAAAACATGAGTTAAAATGTATTCCATGTTAATTAAGACATGTGCTTGCCACAGAGTTGGAGGGGTGTCCATTCACAGTAGAGACTCATCATCTGTTCTCAAAGGTTTTTTCCCCCTCGTTCTACATAAAGCACCTGCATAGTGAGGATTCACTCATTGCATCTGAAGAAGTGGGCTTTAGACCTTAGAAACGTGGGTGTGCATGTAAAGTGCTGTCAATTTGCAGCTGACTTATGGCAACCACAGGAAGGGGCTTTCAAGGCAAATGAGAAGCAGAGTATTGTGTATTAACTGGAATAAGATGGCCGCCACCACATGGCCTGACCATGCAGTCCACAAACCTCAGAGCTTCTCTCCAAAGACAATAGCCACTTCAGATCCATAGGCGCACCTATGGGCTCACCCAGATCCGAAAGTGGACCTATTGAATTGTAGATGCGTAAATAAGACCAATCATGGGCACTCCCTGGCCCATGTATCCTTCATTCCTTTTTTTAAAAAAAAAAACACAAAATTTTTATTGGGATGCACTCAACATTTTCAACAACGTTACCAATACAATTTTAAAAAAAATTTCCATCCCATCCCCCCACCCCCCCTAATAGGCTTCCAACACTGCTAATAACAAACAAAAATATATATTAGACGGTAATCAAGTTTAGACTTATATGAATCGACAAACCAGGTAACACATTTCAAATATCTAAAACCTCTACAATTTCAACATATTTTCAAATAACAGTATAATACAGTTCAAAATTCATTACACTTCTCGTTCAATATCCATACAGATCCAAGTTATATATTTCCCCCTTCATTCTATATTCAGTTTCTAAATACAGTTTCAATGTATCCTTCATTCCTGATGTGATCCAATAAACAAGAATTGATTCACTATGCTGAGTCTCCGATCTCAGTACTTTTCACTGGCGACGAAGGTGAGATCCTGTTGAGCAAGCCTGACTCCACCGCAACCAGAAGCATTGCAATGGTGACCATCATGGAGGCCGAGGACTCCCCGCCATGCACCGCTCCCACCAGCGTGCCGCAGATCCCAACCACCACATCATCGCAATCAGATCCTGCACTGCTGCTACTGCACCGAGTCATGGCTTCTGCTCCGAGACAGCACCTCTCAGCATTCAATCCTACCCATCCCGAGTACTGGGGAGCCTGGGCAACCCAGCTGAAATGCTTCCTAAACATCCAGGGAGAAACCGATGTGGAACTCAAGAAGTCGTGACTCCTGAGCACATGCAGCGTCGCCACCATCCGACTGGCACAGAACCTCATTGTGCCAAAGACGCTGGAAACCATGACTTATAAAGAGCTGATCACCGCCCTGACCAACTATTACACCCCGAAACCCTCAAAGTGGGCTGTCTGGATGGACTTCATGGGGTGAAGGCAGAAGACAGGAGAGTCAACAACAATTCCTCGCTGACCTCTGCTGCCTCGCCAGTGAATGTGAGTTTCCCTCCCTTGAAGACATGCTACTGACCCAGTTCCTGTGAGGGGTCAGCGATCCGAAGCTGCGGCGAAAGCTCACCAGCCAGGCTGACCTAATACTGGACACCGCACTCCAAACAGCAACTGCCTTCGAGAAGTTGCAAAGAGACCAACAGGCCCACTCTGCACACTGGACCCGACTGGCATTGGAATCTGACAGCGCCAAGGGACCCAGGTTCACACTCTGCGCCAACTGCAGGGATCTGCATGAGAGGAAGACCTGCAGGTTTTGAGAGACCATCTGCTGGACGTGTGGGAAGCAGGGGCACATTGCCTGTGCCTGTCGTTCACAGAATGCCAAGGGCACCTCCACGCATCAAGGGACTGTAGACCGCTTCACCATTCATCGGAACTAGGTACATTGCTTGCCCCAGGGGTCTGCCCACAAATTTACTGTAAATGTACTGATAGAGGGCACCCCCTGAGAAATGGAGATAGACATGGGATTGTCTCTGTCCATTATCTCAGAGGAGACCCTCAGGTGACTATGCCCACATGGGGGTCCTCCGCTAGAGGCTACCAGCCTCAAGCTAAGAGATTTTCAGAGAAACCCTGTAGCGGTTAAGGGGGTGGGCCAGTTCAGAGTGAAATACAGAGCGTTCGAGGGGCTTCTGGAACTGGTTGTAGTACAGGCCCCTCTCACCAGCCCACTGGGCCTAGCCCTAGGACTGGCGGTAATGGAGATAAACCAGGTAGGCCATGGGGACTATAGTCATGTGTGCCAAGAATTTCCCGCAGTATTTGACAGCGCACTCGGAAAGTACTCTGGGCTGCCAGTCACTTTGGAGCTTGACCTGGAGGTGTGCCCCATCTGCATAAAAAGTCGACACCCCCCTTGGCTCTCCATCCGAAAATCAAGGCAGAGGTAGATCACCTGGTCAGCCAGGGGTTCCTGGAACTGGTCCCACACATAAGGTGGGAAACACCGATCGTCACCCCAGTTAAGCCAGATGGGGACATCAGAATCTGTGCAGATTACAAATGCACAATTAACAAGACGCTGCAAGACCATGAATATCCTGTGCTGGTGGTCAGCCATGTGCTCGCATCCCTGGCTGGGGCCAAAATTTTTGGTAAGCTGAATCTGGCACAGGCCTACCAGCAGTTGCCGGTGGACGATGGCACAGCCGAAGTACAGACAATTGTAACAGGTGGGCTTTTAAGGTGAGGAGATTGCAATTCGGGGTGAGCATGGCTCCAGGTATATTCCAAAATCTAATGGACACTTTGCTCAAGGGAATTCCCAGAGTACAGCCCTTCTTCGATGATGTTCTGATCTCGGCGCCATCGGCAGATGTCTTCATGGATCGCTTGCAGGCAGTGCTACACCATTTCAGTGAAGCAGGGCTAAAGGTGAAGCATGAAAAATGCATCCTTGGGGTGCCTCACATGGACTTCCTTGGGTTCCAGGTCGACACATGTGGCATCCACCTGACCCAGGACAAAATAAAGGCTATTGTGGATGCCCCAACCCCTAAGATGGAACTGCAGGCCTTCTTAGGCCTTCTTAATTTTTACCATTCATTCCTCCCACACATTCCTCCCACCGTGGCCGAGCCCCTCCACCGCCTGTTAGATGAAAAGGCTCAACGGGCTTGGAGCCCATGCCGCGGCGTTCTGAGCAGTAAGGGACGTCCTTGTCTCGAACTCTGTCTTGTCTCACTTCAATGAGTCCCTTCCTGCAGTCCTTGCATGCGATGCCTCACCTTACAGGGTGGGGGCGGTGCTGGGCCACCAGCTCCCAGATGGGCACGAGGTGCCGGTGGCTTATTATTCCCGGACCCTATCGTCAGCCGAGCGCAACTATATGCAAATTGATAAGGAGGCGTTGGCCATTGTAGTAGGTGTAAAAAGAATTCCATCATTACCTCTATGGCTGCCCTTTCACTGTACTCACCAACCACAAGCCACTCTTGGGCCTCCTGGCCCCAGATCGTCAGATGCCCCAGATGATGTTGCGGTGGGTGCTTCGCTGGTTGATCTTCCTGGCTGGCTACCAATACAGCCTGAGGCACTGGCCGGGAAAGTCCATGGGCCATGCAGACGCCCTGAGCCACCTCCCTTTTCCCAGCTGCAACCTGGACCTGGTGTCGGCTCATCAGATCCTGCTGTTTGAGGACCTGCCAGACCAGCCAATCCAGGTACATGAAGTGGCCAAGCACACCGGTAAGGACCGCATCCTCTTCCAGGTGCTGGACTGGGTGGGGAGGGGTTGGCTCATGAGGAAAGTGGGCCCGGACTTCATAGCCTTCTCATCCCATCAGGATGAGTTGTCTGCCCACAAAGGGTGTCTCTTGTGGGGTAGTAGGGTAGTGATCCCCGCTCCCCTACGCAACTGCATGCTCGCAGCACTACACGAGACCCACCTGGGAATTGTGTGAATGAAGGCTCTCGTGCGGAGCTATGACTGGTGGCCGGGTTTGGACAGGGAGATAGAGGACTTAGTCAAACGCTGCCAGACTTGCCAAGAGACCCTGCCAGCCCCCCCCCCGGCGCCCCAGTGCATGCATGGGAGTCCTCCAGCAAGCCCTGGGCTCGCTTGTACCTGGACTTCTCTGGCCCTTTCCAGGAGCAAATATTCTTTATTTTAGTGGGCACCTTCTCCAAGTGCCTCAAGGTCATCCCAGTTGCCTCCACATCATCCCAGGCCATGATCAAGTCACTGTGGAAGGTGTTTAGTACCCACAGCATCCCGGACATGCTGGTCTCTGATAACAGGGCGGCCTTCACGTCAGCCGAGTTCAGGGATTTCATAAGGTATTATGGGATCCGGCACATCCACTCTGCCCCTTTTCACCTGGCCATGAATGGCCAGGCAGAGCAGATGGTGAGAACCATGAAAGAAGCACTGTGGCAGATCGTCCAGGGGGACTGGGACTACTGGCTTGCTGCTTTCCTGTTTGGACAGAGGACAACCCCCACACTGCCACCAGCTGCTCTCCCGCAGAAATGCTAATGGGCAGGCACTTGATGGCCAGGCTGGACCACCTGCACCCAGATTGGGTGCCGGACCACACCCTGGGAGTGGAAGTACAGACGGCCCGACGGGGGTTCTTCCCAGAGGACCCTGTGTATGCATGTAACTATGTGCGTGGGCTGTCCTGGATCCCCGCACGAGTAGTGTGGGTGACAGGACCCCTATCTTATGAGGTCTCCACAGAAGATGGGCAGCTACTGTGGAGACACGTGGACCAGCTCCGCCGCTGGCTACTGCCCCTAGAAGAACCAGGAGATGGGGAGGCCAAACTGGAAGTCAGCGCTCCAAGCAGTGAGCCAGCAGAGATTCCCCCCACCGGGGCACCTCCCATGCCTGGACGTCCCAACAACGCTCCACCTCCAGTGGCCCCCAAGCCACCAGTTGCTCCAGAGCTGGCCCAGCCCATAAGTGACCGTCGTCTTCCAGAACTGCGCAGGTTGACTTGGGAGCGGCAGCACCCTGAGTACTTGAAGGACTATGTTTGTGGGAATGCCTGAACTATGGGGGGAGGGGTGTTGTGTATTAACTGGAATAAGATGGCTGCCACTGCATGGCCTGACCATGTGGTCCACAACCTCACAGCTTCGCTCCAAAGACAATAGCCACTTCAGATCCGTAGGTGCACCTATGGGCTTGCCCGGATCCAAACGCAGACCTATTGAATTGTAGATGTGTAAATAAAACCAATCATGGGTGATGGGTGTGTGTGTGTGTGTGTGGTGCAACTCCCTGGCCCATGTATCCTTTGTTCCTGATGTGATCCAATAAACAAGAGCTAATTCATTATGCTGACTCTCCAACCTTAGTACTTTTCACAGAGGTGGTTTGCCATTGCCTTCCTGTGCAGAGTCTTCCTTCATGGTCTCCCTTCCAAACACTGATTCTTCTTAGCTTCCCTGATCTCACAAGACTGAGCTTTACCATGCATCCTTCCCTCCCTCTCAAAAACTTAGCCTGGAATAAAATGTTTTTAGTCTTTAAGGTAAAACAAAACTCCTGTTTATGTTTGCTGCAACAGAGTAACATTCTGGGTTTATTAAGACTTTTTTTTCCAGTGGCAAAATAGTACATTTGGAAAGTACAGCTTTAGCTTTAGATGCTTAAAAATTGTCCCTCTTCCATGAGTTTTCCTATGAAAAAGAGCAACTGATAAACTTAACTGTAGCATTTCTGATCTAGTATGCTGCAAGGTAACCATGAGGCCTTTCCCCCCCTCCAAAAACTTGAATGGTAGCATTTAGTGTATTACAGACTTAAACTGAGGTAACCGATTCTCATTGACGTGTCAAGCCAGAGGCCTCCATCATCCAAAAGCCGCCTCTGTGTGTCAGCATGTGAAGTTGATCTTTCCCAGCTGATGCTCGGCTAAAATTTCTTGGAAGCATTTTTGGTGGAGATGTGCCAAATAACCTTAAAATATAAATCAGTTACAGTGAAACAGGACAGTCCCACAAGGCCCAGAGGTAGGGTGAGTGTTTTGATACATGCATTACTAATTAACTGTGAAAAGTTTTGAACAGTCCCAAACTCTTTGTGCGTGTATGTGTGTGAGGACCAGCTACCTTTTATAGGAAAGGTCATTAAAAAGGTAGAAAAACAATGCCAACCCATGAAGTTAACCATATCACTATTTTGGAATATAACCTTTCTGTCCCCCCCTTTCCTTTTTTATTTTAATTTTCTACTTGATGTGATGCTTCATGTCAAAGTCAGTATTCCATATCATAACTCATCTGACATAACCTCGGGTGATGCAAAATTTTTATAACACTTGTTTCTGCTTTTCTCCCCTCCTCCAATCTTTCCCACCCCAGACAATAATGACTTCAACCTGGGAAAAGGCTTACGGCTCAGTCAAAACTAGCCTAAATCTAACCTTCAGTTTGGAGTCTTGGATAATGAGGTAAAATATGTATTATTCACTCAACTACCTATGGATTCAAATGACAAAAGGGACTGCATATTCCAGACCCAACTCATTCTTAGTTTAGGAATCTCAAGAGACATTTTGCAACTGTACTATTGCAGCATGATTTTTTTGGACAGTGAGGGAGAAATAATGATACTTTTCGTGGATTTTAAAAGATGTTTCTCTGGCTCTCTGGCAGCCTTAAACAAGTCTTAGCAATGGTAAATAAATGAACTGTTAAGTCACTTTAACATCTCCAAAATAAGCTGAGGGTCTATTATCATCGGAACACGTTTCACTCTTCCTGAGCATCAAATCTCTGGGCTATAATTTTGAGGTAAGAAACCTTTTCGGTTCAGCCTTTTCAAAGAGCTGCTTGCTCAACATATGTATAATTTAAGTGATGGCCAAATTCTGCTTGAAGTTGAAGTTACCGCAAACACAATATGACTTGGCTAGATTACTAGCCGTAATGCTGTCTGGATGGTCGTGAAGTCCCATCTTTCCTACAAATCACTCATTTGCATCTTCAAAGAAACTCAGACAAGAAAGGGATCAAATATATATACGCAGCAGTCACAACTGGTGTCTTTGAAGTTATACTGGACTTTCTTCACTATTTATCAGTAAAGGTGCAGAGAGGAATGACCCTGACAATGTTGTGTTGGCATTGTAGTGCTGTACCTGCGATGCCTCTAGTGACCTGCACAAATGGCTTCCTAGCTGCTGCCCTGCAGCCTCATAGTGCATTTCATACCCCACAGAAGTTGCAGTAGAGCTGAAAATAATGATTGAACAATGTGCAAATGAGTGTAACAATTCCAACACTTCCCAGCGTTTTGCCTCAAAGAAGCCTTGGGAAACAGCAACAAGAAAAAGAGAAAGCAGGGAGGAGAGGAGGAAGTGGGGCTTAATCCTTTTCTCTGCCAACCATTACTCCAGATAAAATGTTTTGGGAAAAGTGTGTGACTTGTAGCAGACCAAGAAAGTGATGATTCCCCCAGTTTTGCACAGCTCCCACCCCAAGTTTCCAGAGCTTGCCTGGGCTTTCTGTTGTGTACTAAGGATAAGTAAACTAGTCCTGAGGTCGGGTTGAGCTTGCATCCACAAAACAATAGTTGGCTGGGATCCTAGAATGGACCAATAGAGAAACAATGTAATGTAAATAGCCTATTGTTGGGAGTGGGAGTGTTTGGGGTGTGGTTTTTTGCATGCTTAAAAACCAGGCTTCTGTCTGCGATTTTGTCTTCCTTCTCCTTACTGAAATCACTAATAAAGTAGAGCTGATCACTGTACTTGGGGTCCATTCATCCATGGAACCCACTATTTAACAGTGGCAACGAGGATGGAATCCTGTTGAGCCAGCCCAGCATCCATCTGCACTGCACCACGCATCGAGCTCCAGTGCCCACACACATTGCATTGCAACTGGGACCATGACTGCCACTCCAGGACTGTTGCCTGAGTACAACCCCACTCACCAAGAGAAATGGGAGGCCTGGGTGGAATGCCTAATGTACTTCGTGGAGTTCCAAGACATCAATGACGCCACTAAGAAGAAGGTTCTGTTGCCCAGCTCTTGTGGCATCACTACCCTGGAGCTAGTGCAAGGCTTCATCGCACTGACCACGCTGAAACTCACAGCTTTTGACAGCCTCATCAAGGCACTCACCAACCACTTCGCACCCAAGCCCACCCAACAGGCTCGCTGCCTTGATTTCTTTGAGCGGAGCCAGAGGCCCAGCAAATTGGCCTCTGACTATGTTGCCACCATGTGTTGACTGGCACTCCATTGTGGGTATACAAACCTCAAGGAAACACTCTTAGACCATTTTGTGTTTGGCCTCAGGGATTAGAAGCTCTGGCGCAAGCTTGTCAGCTAAGAGGGTGTAAATCTCCAAAACGCACTCCAAGTGGCTTCAGCGTTCAAGAAGTCCTGGGAGGGTGGCAACCAAAAGGCCAACCGCCATTCCACAGGAGTGCACCAGGCCGCCATCTCCTCAGCCTCAGACACATCTGACAGTGAAGAGGTCCTGCAACTACCATGTCCAGCCCACCGTGATGTTCACCCCTCCACTCCACGATGCACCATCAAAAGCAACATATCAACACATTTTGGAAGTGATGCTGAATAAAATAAAAGACAAAGATATAAAAGGACTTACAATTGGAGGTTTTGAGTATAAATACAGGGCTTTTGCAGATGATGTAATGTTTATAATTGAAGATCCAGTAATCAATGTACCGCTACTGATGGAAAGGATTAAAGAATTTGGAGATTTGGCTGGATTTTATGTGAATAAGAATAAAACAAAGTTACTTTGTAAAAACATGAGAAAAGAAAATCAATTGGATTTACAAGAAAAAGTTCGATGTGAAGTGGTGAAGAAAACTAGATATCTGGGAATTGAGATAACAACGAAAAACATAGACTTATTTAAGAACAATTATGAAAAGACTTGGACTAAAGTTCAAAAGGACATTAAAAAATGGAATACTTTGAATCTATCACTTCTGGGCAGAATCTCGGTAGTTAAAATGAACATTTTACCTTGTATGTTATTTTTATTCCAGACAATTCCAATAGTAAAACACTGTAAAGTGTTGAATTTATGGCAAAAAGAGATCTCAAAGTTTGTGTGGGCCAGAAGGAAACCAAGGATTAAAATGAAAATTCAATGTGATGCAAAAGAAAGGGGAGGTTTCCAATTCCCTACCTTTAGACTATATCATGATGCTGTATGTTTGGCTTGGCTTGAACAATGGATTAATTTGGACAACAGAAAATTGTTGGCGTTAGAAGGACATGATCGTAAATTTGGATGGCACGCCTATCTATGGTACGAAAAGTCTAAAGTGGACAATTTTTTCAAACACCACTTTATAAGGAGATCACTATGTATGATGTGGATGAGATATAAGAGGTTCTTTTTTGAAACAAGACCGTTGTGGATTGTTCCGGCTGAAGTAATCAAACCACTTTCAAGGCACAAAGGGAAAGATTGGTTACCTTACAGAGGCATTTTGAAGACTGAGGGGAGTAGTTTCGCGATGAGAGCTAGAGAGGAGCTGGAATTCGAATATGATTGGTTAAATTACAGGCAGATTTATGATTTATTTAAGACTGATAAAATGAGGTATGGTTTCAGGAAAGAAAATAATGAAATTGAAATGGTGTGGTTAGAAAAAGGTAAAAAGATGATTTCTAGAATTTATAAGATTTTGTTAAAATGGTACACTGAAGATGAGATTGTAAAAGAGCAAATGGTGAAATGGGCTATAAATATAAATAGAGATATAGAAATGTCGTCATGGGAATGTTTGTGGAAAAAGTCGATTAAAATTTCAACATGTGTTAATGTGAAGGAAAATTGTTATAAAATGATGTATAGATGGTATATGACGCCTAAAAAAATTGCTAATATAAATGAGAACATGTCTAACAAATGTTGGAAGTGTAAGAAAAAAGAGGGCTCGTTTTACCATATGTGGTGGACATGCGAAAAAGCGGTGGCTTTTTGGACTGAGATCCATAATGAGATTCAGAAAATCTTGAAATGTACTTTGAAAAAAGAACCAGAAATGTTACTTTTAGGGCTCAAAATGGAAGAAGTTAAAGTGACAAAGAGAACATTGTTATGGTATTTAATTACAACTGCAAGAATGACTTATGCTCAACTCTGGAAGCAGGAGCAGATACCTGATAAATGGGAATGGATAAGGGAAATGATTTTCATGATAGAAATGGACAAAATGACAAGAAAACTTAATGGAAAAGAAGATGAAGAATTCTTATCAGATTGGAAAGACTTTAAAGACTATCTGGAATCCAATTGGGATGTGAAGAATAGGTTGCTTTGCTTTGACAATTATTAAGTATAGAAGTGTAGTAAGAAAATGAATTGTATTAGAAGTGTTACCTAATAGTGAGAAATAGAAAAGGAAAATATTGAAAATGATGATTTGAATATGGAATAAGAATTGAATATAAGAAAATGTTGATAGAAATACTAATGGGGGTGGAGCATCGCTGGAAGCCAGGGGAGGGGGGATAGAAAACTGTGAAAAAGGATATGTCAAGAATTGGTTATCAATTATGGAATGTATTATTATATCCTGTTAATAACATTTCTTTTTAAAAAAATTTAAAAAGCAACATATCAACACCATGTGCCAGCTGAGGGCATCCCCACAAGTGGAGATCCTGTCATTTCCAGGACGCCACGTGTTGGACCTGCAAAAAGGTTGGTCACATCATCCGAGCCTGCTGCTCCAAGGGAAACAGGAGGCGACTGACGGCAACCACGGTACACATGATGGAACTACACACTACCTCCGTCTGGCAGCAACAGGTACTGAACTTATCCCTGGACACCCCAATAAAATTAATGTGACTGTATTGATCAAGGGGGCTCCCTGCACAATGGAGCTATACACCGGGTCTTCCATTTCCATAATCTCAGTGGACACTTTAAGTAGGCTCTGCCCACAGGAGGGCCCTCCACTCTGGCCTGTTGAGTTTACACTACAGGACTTCCAACAAAATCCAGTGGCTATAAGAGGGATGGGCAGGTTCTGGGTGTAGTACCAGGAATTTGACAGATTTTTGGACTTGCTGCTGGTGGTGGTCAGTTGCTTAAGTCTCCTAGGACTAGCTTGGTGGTGGTGGGCAGTTGCACAAGTCTCCTAGGACTAGCCGAGCCACAGGTGTGCACCACATTGACACAAGAGACTTTCAGAATGTGTGTGACAAGTTCCCAGCCATCTTTGATGGGATGCTCGGTCACTACACTGGCCCCCCCATCTCGCTGCAGCTAAGCTCAGAGGTGCGGCCCATACGGCTGAAGGCCAGGTCTGTCCTATTTGCATTGAAGCCAAAAATAGATGAGGAGTTGGATCACCTGATGGATCAAGGTGTCTTAGAGCTGGGCCCCATGCCCTCTGGAAAACCAACAGAGAAACAATGTGATGTAAATAGCCTATCGTTGGGAGTGGGAGTGCTTGGGGTGTGGTTTTGTGCATGCTTAAAAACCAGGCTTCTGTCTGGGATTTTGTCTTCCTTCTCCTTGCTGAAATCACTAATAAAGTAGAGCTGATTACTGTATTTGAGGTCTGTTCAGCCATGGAACCCACTATTTAACACTGTCCCACTGTTCTCTGGAAATCCATCCTTTGGAGGGTTTTCTTAGCTCTCTCTGAGCTGTGATTGTGTCAGTGACTTGCACAAAAAATTAGCCTTAAAGTGAAAGCCCATCCCATAGATGCACGAAACACATTTTCTGTTCAGAGCTGCAAAAAAACTTCTTGGAGACCTGGCACTGGATTTGCAATGGCCTGTGTCAAATCATGCAGTTAAGTGCCTTTAGTTATGAGGGACTCATTAGGGTCTCCCATAACTAGGTCTCCCATAACTAACTAGGGACTCCTCCCTGACCCTGCCCTTCCTGGTGAAGCCCACTGAGCCCTTCACATTTTGTTCCGAGGGGTCATTGTTTTCCTGGGTGCAGCATAGTAGGGGACTGCAGCAGAAAGAGGAAATCAGCAGAAATTGTCCTCCTGTCTTAAGAAACTATAAGTGTCCTTACATTTTCAGAGCATGGCTGCATACAGGCCACCATGTCTGAACACTATGAGCAATTCCAAACTAAGGAATTATGACTTTCGGCTAGTTACTGTTGAAATCCTTGTTTAGCTGGTCTTTTGCTACATCAGCCACCATTCAATTGATTCAAAGTGGTTGGGTAGCTAGTCCTAAGGGTGTAGCTTACAAATAAACTGACCAAATGATCAGCTGGTATGAACCTGGAGCTACATCTGTGATGGGAACTGGAAACAATAGCAAAAACACCTAGTAGTGTGTCAGCTATTCTGCTTGCTGTTTAACTGAACGTCCAGCAACCAGGGCTTTTTGTATGTGATGGCACTCACCTTCTTTCAGGACTCTCCTAAGTCTTGAGGGGAAAATTGCTGCAACATTATGTATGAGTACTGCCACACAACAAACACAACAAAAGCACTGCCAGTAACCAATACAATTTAACCATTTCCATTGCCTGTCAAAGGATTCACATGGCAATTAGAAAGCTTTTTGTTTCTCCAGTATTTAGAACACTAGTCATTCAGTGGGCCCAATCACACATTTACAAAGTCCTTGTGTACTCCATGTGTCTGCCCCACTCCTATTAATCAGACATGCTCTGAGATTTCCATGTTTGGGACTTAATTGTGTGGCATATATAAGCCTGGTTCAGATCAAAACCATGGCATGTAGGGAGAGGGAGCTTAAGCCTTCCTCCTGGCGTCCTTTTCCCAACCTGACGTGTTACTGGGGAGCTGCTGTTTGTCCAGTTGGGAAAACATATGTGTACTTATGGCATACAAGTATTCCCAATTAAGGCCAATAGCAGTTTCTGGGAGCATTTCAGGTCACGAAAACAGCATAGAGATGTAGGTCCCCTCTCTGAATATGTTGCTGTTCTGATTCAAATTGGCCCACCTTTGCCTAGGAGAAGTCTTAAATGTGGAACAGCCAGATGTGGGCAACAGGACTGGGGAAGTCACATGGGGGATGTGAGGAATTAGTGATGTATGAAGTGGTATTTGTATTCCTGCCTATATGGAAACTGTTGAGAAAGGAATAGTGCCAATGCAGACGGGTGAAACACAGGTTCAAGGATGCTTCTTCTATGACTATGAGGCTAGTAGCAATTATTCCCCAGCAAGCCACGTGAATAGATGGAGCTCAATAGTTTTTGATCCTTATAATCCTAAAACTATATAAGATTTCCTAAAACAGTATAAGATTTCATTATGGACAAGCATATTGTTACTGGCCAGTTGCACAGATTTGATTTGATAAAGGGCAACATGTATCCTTTATACAAGGGGAAGCAAGAAAATCTTAATTTGCTGATCTGCTGCCGATTACTGGTACTGGCTACTAGTTTGCAACTGTTTTGAATAAATATAAATCACAGTACACATTGCAATTCAGTAAGATAAGAGGGAAAACATCCTTGAAAATGACATTGCCCTATAATGGCTTTTTCTACTGTCCTCCACAAGCGTCTTTAACAGAGGGTTTTAAACCACAAACAAGAACATGGCCAGTTTGAAAAGGTTGACTCTGCTTGGTTAAGGTTATCCCTTCAGTGTTTCCCTTAGTATTACTAAGATTCTGTAGTTATCCTCCACACAGAATAAAAAAAAAATCATGCCTTTAGGGGTTGCAGGGTCCTTGCTGTGATTTACATAACTTGCTGTCAGCTGGCATGGAAGACACCAATTATAGGGAACTTTGGAACGGTGCTACCTGTAGCTCTCAGTGGAAGCCATGTTTCTGTTGTATTAAATCTGTACAGAAATGACAGTGGGGGAAAAGAAAGAAAATAAATGGTGCTGTGAATATTACAAGTAAACCTTTGGGAACAACAGTGTAAGTAGGAGAGTGATACAGATAATACAGTTTTGCTTAGCATTGCACAAAACAGCCTAGGTCTGAAAAATGGAAATACAAAATACAAAAGGGAGGGGAGGAAGCAGTAAAGTCATTCTGCGAAAAGAAAAGTAGAGCAGCTTTCAACAGCCCGTGTGACATTGTCTACTTGCCAAGTAATTCCCTAGAAAATGAAAATGCATGTTACAATTTAGCTTAGTGTGGAAAATACTTGCTGGGCAAGTAAATCGACCACATAGTTATACCTTGCATGAAGCAAGTAGTATGGGTCAAATAGCTTGCTAAGCATGTAGCCGCACATGGCCAAACTATGAAGTATTGGACAGAAATTCAGTATAGGTATGAAAATGGTGGAGAAGTGACCAGAGTCCATAGCCATTGAACAACCTAGACATGAGCTTGGATCTCTGTGCTACAGCTCTTCATTGCCCTTTGGATCTGGTGCTCATGGGTCCATGGTTTTGGCAACCATGGGCCCATATAATATACCAGTAGTTAGGCACCTCCCATTTTCCTGAATAATGGCATTTTGGGGGAACTTATTCTCTGTTTCCTGCATTTCATACTAAAAGTTTATCAACTTTTTATTTATTTATTTATACCTTCAGTTTATATACCGCCATGACCCTGGAGAGTCTCTGGGCGGTTTACATAGAGGTTCTAACCAACCAATTTTTAACCTAACTAGTGCCATATAGTCTACAGGGTGGTGACTGCCTACCAGTACCCCGAGCTAGTTGTCATCCAGCTTCCTTCCACGGGTTCAGATATTGGCATCCGGGTGCCCTTTTGGAGCTGATCTTCCGGGCAGCTTCCTCTGGCAGGTCTCGTCCTGGTGTGTGACTCTGTATTGGCTGCAGTTCCGGCTGCTGTCCACAGGTGGCTTTGCTGTGCTGCACCACACGTCACCACGCTCTCCAGGCCTCCACCTCTCCGGGCTCCGCCTCCAACATTGCTCCACCAGGTCGCCGGGAACTGCTCGCGTCACAAGGAGGAGGGGGTGCCCCCTGCCACCTAGGGCAGGTACCCACTTTTATCTACTTGCATTTATGATGCTTTCAAACTGCTGGGTGGACAGGAGCTGGGACATGGGCTGGGAGCTCACCCTGGCCGCAGTGGGTTTCAAACAGCCGTAATGGCTGCTCGTTGATGTTACTTTTGCAGGCGTTCTTACTGCCTGTGCCACCACTCCTTTTCAGGTTTATGTGATGTTCATTTCTGTGAATGATGCTTACTCACATACTGGACTTATTTGCACATTCATTTATGAGTTCTTACATGACAATTTGGTGCCCTCAGTTCTTACATGATAATTTTTTCTCTCTGTATAGTGTGGGGAGTCAGTGTGTGAAATGGATAATTTATAGCAGCACATCAGAGACAAGATCTGTAAACAAGCTAAAGGCTGCCATCAAAATGATGTGTTGCCGTCAACGATTTTTATGTGAGACCCATTTCATGCACTGCCTCCCCACAGGAACTAGACAATCTTTGGGGATTTTCTTATGAGTTAAGTGTGCAATTTCAAACACCTCCATGAGAACCAAAAGAATGAAATCAATGTGTGAAGCCTTTATCAAGCAACAAATGAACATTGGAAGCAATCCGTTACACCTCTCACATTGTTCCCTGCTGGAGAACTGTCACTGTCTTCTCACTCTTCTGATGCATGTTTATGCTTCACACTAGGAGTAAGGCCCATTGTGGAAATAAATACAACGGGCTCTAGAAAGAGGCTCTGGGAGAGTGCCCTGGCTTTGGGCACACAGTGTGAATTTGCTGTGGTGACCTCAGCAGCGTATAATGGCAGAGACCACCATTTTCTCCAGAGGAACTGATCTCTGCTACCTGAAGAGCAGTTGTAGTTTTGAGTGATCTCCAGCCATCACCTGGAGATTGGCAACAATTGTTACCCAGGAGGAAATGGCTGGTTTGGAGGGTGGAGTCTATGGCATTCTACCTCCCTGAGGTCCCCCCCTTCAAACCCCACCCTCTCCAGGTTCCACACCTCAAATCCCTAGGAATTTGCCAACCTGAGTTGGCAACCCCATCTCCTTCCCAGATAACCATCAACCTACTGTTATCTTCCCCTCTGACTTCAGCTGACTTCTGCCCTCTCTCCTGCAGAGCAGTTGTAATTCTGAGTGGTCTCCAGCCCTCACCTGGAGATTGGCAACAATGGTTCCCCATGAGGGACTGGCTGGTTTGGAGGGTGGAGTACCTGTCTGAGATCCCACCCCTCCTCAAACCTCACCATCTCCAGGCTCTACCCCTCAAATCTCCAGAAATTTCCCAACCGTTGGCAACCGTATCTCCCTCTCAGCCAATTGTCAACCTACCGTTATCTGCCCCCTGATTTCAGCTTTCCATCTCCTCCCCCCTCCCTCCTGGAGAGCAGTAGTAATTCTGATTGATCTCCAGCCCCCACCTGGAGATTGGCAACACTGGTTTCCCAGGATGGAATGGCTAGTTTAATGGGTGGAGTCTATGGCATTGTACCTGTCTGAGTTCCCACCCCTCCTGAAACCTCACCCACTTCAAGCTCCATCCCTCAAATCTCCAGGAATTTCCCATCTGGAGTTGGCAACCCTATCAGGACTGGCCCCAATGAGTTTTCTCTCAAAGGCCAAAACAGGTGACAGGACCAAGCTTGGTTGCCTACCAACAGTCACTGAGAGGGAAGTAGGGTTGCCAGCTCTAAGTAGGAGATTTGGGGGATGGATCCTGTGGAGGGCAGCATTTGGGGGGGGGCGGAAGGACTCAGCAGGGTATAATGCCATAGGGTCTACCCTCCAAAGCAGCCATTTTCTCCAGGGGAACTGATCTTGGTCATCTGGAGATCAATTGTAACAGCAGGAGATCTCCAGGTCCCACCTGGAGATTGGCAACCCTAGGGGAAAGACAGCTGCACAGCAGGGGGTGGAAGAGAATGGTTTGATGGCCACTGGGCCAAAATTGGCAACAATAGTTCCCCAGGAGAAAATGGCTGGTTTGGAGGGTGGAGTCTATGGCACCGTACCCGTTTGAGGTCCCACCCCTCCTCAAACCTCACCCCCTCTGAGCTCCACCCCTCAAATCTCCAGGAATTTCCATACCTATAGTTGGCAACTTTATCTCATCCCCTCTCAGCAGCCTCTTCCTAGGCAAAATTCTGTCTTTCTCATTAGCGGGGAGCAAAGCAGTTTACTTCATTCTTTTCAGCTTTGTGATCTGTACAGCAACCCTGTAAGGCAGGTTAGGCACAAAGTCTCCGGCTGGTCCAACATAGCAGTTTCCATAGGGATGCTCCTGCTGAACAGGAGCAAGCAGCCAGGCCTAGGGTTTCCATTGCCAACAAAGACAAATTGATGCAAAACAGGATGGAAAAGTCTCCATATCTCTATTTTGCCTTCAATTGGTTTTGATGCCAGCAGAGTGAGAAAATGTCAGAGGCTCTAGGTGGGTGCCCCATGGTAAATACACCAAACAATTCCTAAAGATTTTCCACTGTGTCAATAAATCATTTTCTACACTCACAGTGTCCCCTGCCAGAATTAGTACCAGAGCTTTTTTTGCCTTGTGGTATTCTGCTTGTGGTGTGACCTGTCTTTTTTATGGTGTGGCATGGTTGTGTTATTGGGTTTGTTTCTTTTGAAGGGGAAGTGTTGTGAATGAGGACATATTTCACCTCAGAATACAACAGGTTGCATAAACAACTGACAATTCCAACTGTCTTGTGGGGGGGGGGGAGTTTGAGGTGCAAAATGGAGTGAAGTCCAATCAGCTTCCGTATGCAAATGAGCTTGAAATTCTGGCCCAATCAGAGAAGAGTGGCCTAGGCTGCAGTGGGTGGGAGAGAACTCAGGCAACGCAGCTAGTGGATAGGGACAGATTCTGAGCGACATACCAGGGAGCAAATTGATTTTGCCAAGCATAGAATCTTGCCAGACCACTACCCTTTTATTTAATAGGACAGGATTTCCCAATTTTTGGCCTGGCTTTTCCCATTACCACTACAGGTTTTCTCTGGAACTTCCGTTCCCTTTAACTCCACTGCAAACAACAGAAGCACAATGGAACAGGTTGTATTATTTGACACCATTTATTTCCTAGAGTGAGAATTATTTTTTCATAGAAAACCAAGGTTCTCTCTGACCATGGAGAAGCCTAGACAAATCTATCCCTACCTCTCCCCCCATCCATGTTTATGAACAAGTCCTGGCGAGCTTTGCAGTCTAACAGAGCCAGAACCAAATAAATTTGATAAAGTGTTTTTGCATATATTATTAAGATTCAAGCCTTGATTCCCCCCCCCCCTATAAATAGTGTCTCAAAGACCTGCGATATCCACTTTGTTAAGTGCTGGGTTCAAGAGATTAAGGGCAATGACTGGCATATAGTTCACTTTTATTTCCATCTCTCTGCAACCTCACATCGCTATACATCTGTTTTGTTGATTCAGAAGAGCACTTGAGATGCTTTACAGTTGATTTTGACAAGTGGTACAATTTGATATGGGTAGATAATTCTTGCTGAGATGATTTCGAAGTACAGAAATTATAATTTTGAGTAGATATTACCTTTCTTTATGATCAGAAATTTCATGTAATATACTGTGCACTTAAGCATCTTAATCACATTTTCTCTCCCCTCTTTCTTTTAAGCATTACATTCTTTTCATCTAATCGAGCAGAGTATCACAAATTAAAATATTGTTCTAAATATATCTTGTTTTCCCCCCCTGCTTGGTGAAGATCATTTAAAGAAAAAGACCAAAAAAAGAAAGAACGTTAAAAATGTTCATTCCTAACCTTCTCTTCAAAACTATTTGGTTTGGGATTTAATTAAACAGTAAGACATGACAGACTGTTTAGGAGTGCTCATTAATGCACACCTTGGGTGCATTTCACCTCCTGCTTCTAGCACAGCTGAGGTGAGGATTAATCAGCACTACCCCTTGGCCCAGAGCATTTATTGTGATTATAAAATGACCACTTGGTAAAAAAAATAAAATAAAACAATACGTTTTAACACCAGAGAAAGATCTTCCATCATGCCTGATGATTAGGAGTTTAGAGAAACATTCTTTAAAAAAAAAAAAGATGTTCATGTTTTATGCATTGGTGCAAACAGACTTTTCATTCTATTTGAAAGAAGAAAACTTCACGATTCTTTCCAAGTTCTTTTGTCCAAGGACAGAATGTGATGGAAGATATAGCAGGACAACTTGTATAACTAGCATTATAGTGACTTGGTACACCAAAGGGACTAGTGGTGTTTGTTTACTAATATTATTTGCTTATTAGCTATGTATAACCTGATTTTCTTACCGATGGGGACAAAAAAGCAGTTTATAACATTGTTCTCATCCATTTTTACTAAAAAATCACACAGTGAGCTTCCATGGTAGAGTGGGGTTTCAAATCTGAGTCTCCCAGTTCCTGGTTTGATACTCTAGCCACTATACAAAATTCATCTGCCCTATTCAAGTATAAAGTGTTGGGCCATGGTGGTGAGAGAGTGCAATAGATGCTTATAGCTTGGATCACAACCCCGCTCTCTCTTAGTCACCCTCCACTCAGTTGCCTCAGGTGCTGTGTTTTCAGGGCCATTTCCGCATTAAAGGTTTGCTTTCAATTACCTGCGCGTTCTATTGGTCCGGATCTGATACACGAGTTCTGCACAGCAGTGTACTCTCTGCCGTTTGTTGTCCATTTGAGTCGGTTCTTGATTTCTGCATTTCCTACCTTTTCTGCCTTTTCCCATGTTGCAGCTCCTCCCTCTTGTTTTTTGCCCTCCTCTTTTGAACCCCCCCCCGCATGCATGAGTGTGTTGTGACCTACCACTAAGGGGAATATCCATTTGCACATGTGTTGCCCCTTGAGTTAAAACATATTTTTTAGATAATATTTCTTGACTGAACCATTGATGGTCAAACTGAGTGTTCTTTTCTGTAATGAACAATAATATCTGCTTGTAAAGGGAAAGTCTCTCTTGACATCTTATGAGCATTGTTAATGTATGCAGAACAAGTAGCACATTTTCAGCACATTTTCAGTTATGTGTTCTCATCACTACTACATGTTATGTAATCATCTGTGGCTCATGCTGGGTCAGTACTGAATAGGAAGTCTTGTGTATTTTGCTAAAGTAGAATGTGAATGTGTCCCAATGTCTTTCTCTTTCCACAATCACAGCAGCAAGCCATTCACAGTGATAGATCCTACCAGCACAGAATCCTCCCCTGAGTAATGCAAATCTAACCTGCCCACCTCTCGAGCATGCCCTGATCGGCTCTACTGTGGCTAGACCTTCTAATTGGCCAGAAAAGTAGGGGGATGTTTTTTGGAAATGAGGCAACCAAACAAAACAGGAGAGAGGTGGGAAAGGGTGGGAAGGGGCGGGACTAGGCAAGCGCAAATCCTGAGTTCCCCATTGGAATGCCCCGCTCCAGCACTGAAGCAAAAAAAAAAAAAAGATCCTGAAAATCCCAGAAAAGGAAAATGCAGGGTGGGGGGCAGCGCACGTGATTTGGGTGAACTGGTGAACCTGCATAAACATGTGGGGAAACGAAGGACAAATTCAAATAATTTTGGGTGTCCATGCCAGGGCAGGAGATTGTGCAGAATCACCCCAGGTCATTTCTAGTAGTAGAGCCATCTGGTAAAAAAGCTGATGCAATGGATCATAGGAAATAAGATGGTGAAGAGATTCAGTTACCTTCACCTGTCTGCTCCTTGTGAGATAAAAACAACAATAAAAACAAACCCAGCATCCTCAACTTTTATTTGAATGGGGCAAGCATACATTAGGAAAAACATGACTTTCCTACTATGTCTAGTTTTGTATTGCCTCCTCTGACCAACAGCTCTCCAAATGCTCAAGCCAAAGAATTTTTGTAATTCTGCAAAATGAGATTATTTTAATTGGAGATGTCGTAGATACTGTTCAGGCAGGAATTCCTGAAGATGATAAGAGAGGGAGTGCAGTCTGGGGAACTTGCCTGCCCTCCGCCTTAGCGGAAAATTAACAGATGGCTTACCCAAAGAACAGGTTTAATGTTCTTAGATGAGAGTTGACTGTAATGGGCTGGGGATGTGCAGCTACTTTTGTTCTATTTCCATTTATTTCAGTGGAATTTATGTTGGAGATGTCAGTTGTGTATGAATACAGGAAGCTGCCTTTTACAGAGTTAGAACATCGCTCCATATAGCACAGTGTGGGCTGTCCTGACTGACAGTGGCTCCAAGAAGTGAGGCAGAGAAAAGGCTTTTCAAATCCTTAAGATTCTTTAACTGGAAATATCAGGGAATGAATCTGGAACCTCTAGCATGTACTGTCCTGTTGTCCCTTTTATACACACCATACCTTTGTATTGGCTTGAGGCCTGATCCAAAGCTTACTGCTTTCTCCACTGGACACAGGATCATGTGAAATGCAAAAAAGCACCTGCAGCAACAGTTGTCAGCAGAAATAGGCTATCCCAAAATCATCTGTGGACTTCAATGGAGACCCAGGCTTTCCTCATACAGAAGCCTACACAATTCCGTTGGGAAAAGGGGGAAGGGAGTCTGTGAGTTTAAACTAGTAGTGTTTTGGAGAGTTTTTTTTTTAAATTCCACTCATGGGGAATATAATCCAGAGTTTCGAAAATACTAAATCACCTAGTAGCAAAAGCTACTCAATTGTGAAGGAATGTTCAATGTCCCTGAAGAGCAGAACAGAGGGAGACTAGTGACTAGAGGGGTGGGAAACATACGGCAAAGATAACAAAGCAGAGCTTGGGCTAAGATACCAAAGAAAGCTGTGGGAATTTCAAGATGGTATGAACCACAAAGAAAATTATTAAAGCAGCAGGGATGGGATGGGAATTCTTTAAAAGCCTAGATTCTGATCATATGTCAAAAATTAGGAACTGATTGTGTGAACTTTACTCAGGGGAGCAACTCCTTAGTGATGCAAGAAATCACATGAATGTCCTGCTTATGTAGGAAAACTCTGCAAGCAGGGACCAGTGTTATTAAAAGAAATCTGAAATGCTAATGACTTTATTTGCGCATTTTAAGACATGTGGAGTTTTGTATTTTAAAACTCTTGACTACTAAAATGTTCTTTACCTTGTTAAAATTCAAATCAACTTGCTGTCTTCTAGCAAAGGAACATGCCACACAACAGCAATAAGAGTAGGGCTGTGTGCCTAATCTTGCAGAAATCATGTACAAGAGCGAATTTATCCTTGTTTTCATTGGCCCTTATGTGGGATGGTGCTGAATTGTGTACTTCCACTCATTTTTTCTTGGGTGGGGGGAAACACTTTTCCATGTTTTGCTTTTCTCTGATACAGGTTGAACAGGCGAGTCTCTCTTTTTAGGCCAGTTTCTGTTTTAAATTTTCCATAATTGTAAGATTATTTTCATGTTATTTGTTGCAGATGGCATATAAAAATGGTAAAAACTGACATCAGAGTTCTGTAAAAAAGAAACAAACCCTAAACCAATCAGAGACACTAGCAACAGAAACAAGAGAAAGAAAGTCTTATAACAACAAGACAGAAAAACAAAAAGACAAAAAAAAATCTTGTTTGTGCATTCTGAGTCTTTATTTTTCCTAACAGAAGAAAAGGCTTTAGGCCATTGAGGTTTAAATTAGGAATGTGCTTTCAGACAACAATTTATTGAAAATTAGTCAATTTTTTAAGAACATAGATGATGAGCTAGCCTTTACCGTTCTTGATTTCTTCCTTTTATACAGAATTGTGCTTTGTCCACAATGTTTAGAATGTATAATTAAAATCATACCACTCATTTGCATCAAGCAGCATCATATGATTCTTAATCATGTGAATAATCTCACTGCAGATAAATAACCTTGCTGAGGTCTGCTGGACTTTGCATAAGCAAGGGCAGCATGGGAAGTTAGTATTTACCAGATCAATCTTATGAACAGCAATGTACAAGCAAGCAAAAGTAATTCATGCTTAGCTATAGATATGTAATATATTGCTTTAAACAAAATCTCTTCTTGTGTTACATTTGTATTAATATATGTCAAAAATTTAATGTTATTTCTTTTTAAAATAAATTGGAAGCACTAACTGATTAACTGATAAATCAGTCAGCTCTCAAGGGTATGGAAGAAATAGATTAATTTAATTTACAAATAAACTGTATCCATTCAGCATTTTCCTCCCATGTTGGAAATATGCATTGAACTAAACAACTTATGCTTACAGATGAAGTATTTTCTCAGATGTCAAATATAAAGTGGTACTTATTAACCCTTCCCAAACAATAATACACAAATTCTGAAGTCATACAATTAACAGTAAAGGACTTGAAATCAATCAAGAGCTGATCCCACACCAATAAATCCTAGGGAGTCTCTGCATGATCAATCTTTTACTGTTTATGAAAACCGAATTATTATGTACACAGAATGTTTTTTATGAAAATCCTGATGCCTTACTTCTTAGCAAAGAAAAAGAAAAGGAGCATTGGAAATGAATGATTTTCAGTGCAGAAGGTTGAAGAGGGGCGGTTGCTCAGTGGAAGAGCCTCTGCTTTGCATGCAGAAAGTCCCAAAGTTCAATCCCTGGCATCTATAGCTAAAAGGACCATGAGGTATATGATGTGAAAGACTTTTATCTGAGACCCTGAGGAGCTGCTGCTAGTTTAAGAAAACAATACTGATCCTGATGAACCAGTGGTCTGATTCAGGATAAGGCAGCTTCAGGTTTGTCTTGGAAGGAAAGCCGCTTGGAAGGAAGATATGCAGCCCCCTCACACTTCCCTCCCTGAGAGGTAGATTTTCCCTCCAAAATTTTGTTCCCTACTGCATCTCAGCTACTCTAAGTAATGTGGTTTTCTTCTTTGTCTTTAAAAGACTGTCTGTCCCACCCTGTCACAGAGACATAATTTGGCTTTTAGCCCAACCCTGGAATCTGCGGGAAGAATCAGGAACCTTCTTGGATTGAACCCCTTCAAATGGCACTTGAGACGATGTAAAAGTCAAACAGACAAAAGATTTTATTTAAAAGACAGGAGGTCAGGTGTAATCAGGAGTTGGTAACTTCAAGGCAAAAAATCAGTGTTTGTACAAATTGTAATTCTTTATATGGGCAAATGAGGGTTATTGATTATTTTCTTAGTTATTGGGATCTTAATACTGAGAGGCTTTTCCCCTGTGTTTTCCAAACAATATAATGCTTCTTAATAGAGTTTCCTATTTCTTCTATTATTTCCTTGAGGCTGGTACCTACTTTCCAGTACCTAACTCCCTTCCTTTTTAATCCCAATTTTTATCTAGCTCTTGAGGTATCTCAGTCAGTTTCCTTCCACAACAGACCAGGGATCTCCTCCTCTCAGAGATAACTCTCCCTGGCTGAGTTCAGACTGGCAATTTGCCCCACTATAGCCACGTTTCCCAAGTGGATTAAAGGGGGCATTAACACAGGCACATCTGCCTGGCGTTCCCCACCCGTAGGCAACCCGTGCTGTTCTGCTTAGCTCCTGGGATTTAAAAGATACCTGTTGAAAGTGGTAGCAAATCCCAGAGAGTGCCTTTATCCCACTGCATTCCACTTCCCGGAAGGGTGAATGCTCAGCCAAAAAGCCAGGAGCAACCCGCATTGTGCATAAGGTAGCAACGATATGATTGGCTGTGCTCCGCTCTATCGCCCAATGCGGTGCTGGCACAACAGGATCCTCCCCAAATTGGCTGGATGCCTATGTGTTATGAGTGCATGAGGCACACATAGGCATCCAGCCAATTTACCGGGAAAAAGCCATTTACAGCCGCACCTCCAGGCCAGCAGTCTGAACACTCCTGCATGCCTCCTCCCGGTATGCTCTCACATCAGTCAGCCCGTGTGACTGGGAAAACCCAGAACAATTTGTTCTGGGGCTTTTTTGCCATGACTGGCTCCCACTTCAAACTGCCAGTCTGAACTCAGCCCCTGTTAAACTGGGCAGGGATTCTTCTTATTTCCCTAGAAGATATTTCCCTTTTCCATTGGCCTGAATGGGAGTCTCATCTCATTACCCAACAACCTTACCAAATCTCATCCCCAGTTCTTGTGTCTGTGTAAAACAGTTTTCAGCATAGGCTGAGACTCAAACTCCTTCAGTTCTTCAACTGAATTCTTCATCAGAGCAGATTTTCAACAGTTAAGGTACAGGATCTGCTCTCTTCTCTCAAATCAGGAATCTGTCAGAATGCCCATTCCCCCTCAGCACCCAGCTAATAAAAATTCTTCCCTTAGCTGGAGCTGGCCAATCAGAGTGCTTGGAGTAGCCTGTCACTTAAAGCTCTCCATTCTTGAGGAGATTTAACTCCAAAGGGATCTGCCGAGGATGGGCGAATGGGTATCAACGTGGCAAATGGGGTTCAATGTGGCCAAGTGCAAAGTGATGCGCATTGGAGCCAAAAATCCTAAGTATAAATACACATTGTTGGGGTCCGAACTTGCAGAGACTGATCAAGAGAGAGATCTTGGAGTCGTAGTAGATAACTCAATGAAAATGTCTAGACAGTGTGCAACTGCAATAAAAAAAGTCCAACACTGTGCTGGGGATTATTAGGAAGAGAACTGAAAACAAATCAGCCAGTATCATAATGCCCCTGTATAAATCAATGGTGCGACCACACTTGGAGTACCATGTACAGTTCTGGTAACCACACCTCAAAAAGGATATTATAGCATTGGATAAAGTGCAGAAAAGGGCAACTAGAATGATAAAAGGGTTGGAACACTTTCCCTATGAAGAAAGGTTAAAAAATGCTTGGGGCTCTTTAGCTTGGAGAAACGATGGCTGAAGGGTGACATGATCAAGGTTTATAAGATTATGCATGGAATAGATCAGGTTGAGAAAGAAGTCCTTTTCTCCCTTTTTCACAATACAAGAACTCATGGGCACTCCATGAAATTGCTGAGCTGTTGGGTTAGAACAGATAAAAGGAAGTACTTCTTCACCCAAAGAGTGATTAACACATGGAATTCACGGCCACAGAAGGTGGCGGTGGCTACAAGCATGGACAGCTTCAAGAGGGAATTAGATAAGCATTTGGAGCAGAAGTCCATCAGTGGCTATTAGGTATAGATAGGAACTCTCAGGCTGGGGCAAGTGATGCACTGTATTCTTGGTGCTTGGGGGGAGCAACAGTGGGAGGGCTTCTAGTGTACTGGCCCCACTGGTAGACTTCCTGATGGCACATGGTATTTTTGGCCACTGTGTGACAGTGTTGGACTAGATGGGTCATTGGCTGATCCAACATTGGCTTCTCTTATGTTCTTATGTTAATCCAAAGTGAATAATTAATGACAATGGATCTTTCTTGGAAACATTATGCTTTGGCCCTTATTCTCTGGTCCAGTGGCACATTTAAAATTAACAACATTTGTTCTGGAACAAGCTTTAATGGGCCAGAACTCATTTCCTCATTTACCGCATTTTAAGAAATTTTCAGAATGGAAGTAGATTTTTGCTCTGACTCATGAAAGCTCATACTGGAATAAACATTCAGGTGGGTAGCCGTGTTGGTCTGAAGCAACCGAACAACGTTTGAGTCCAGTGTCACCTTTAAAACCAACGAATTGGCTGCAGTGATACACTAAATAATCCACTTTCAATTCACTTCCAGTGCACTTTCCAACTGGATTTTACTGTGGGAACTGGCAAAATCCAATTGGAAAGTGCATTGAAAGTGGATTATTTAGTGTGTGTGACCACAGCCAAATGGGTGTAAGCTTTGGAATAAATGTTGTTAGTCTTTAAGGCATCACCAGACTTCT
>JAPDNY010000005.1:117193367-117275867 GCA_029375565.1 Gekko gecko
CCACCAGTCTAAAAAAATGTGAGTCTTACGAACAATCCATGCCAAATATTGAGACACATTCAGCACCAGATGGGGTTCATTTTTGTCAGGGCTTACCAGACCTTAACTCCAGATTCTTTATGTGGTTTTTGGACTTGAACATGGGAAGTGAGAAAAGCACCGCTGTTTAATATGGACAGAACGAGACTCCTTCAAAACTGAGTAAGCACAGACTTCCGGTTTTGGCAGCTATGATGGCAGCAGCAGTCTCCCGAGTCTCTGGGAACCACATGTCAGCGCCTGTGGCTGGGAGGGGGTGTGATTGTCCGCATCGCCCCTGGAGCCCTTGGGTTGGGCTCCCAGCCATGGGACGCTAGGAGAGCTCTTCATCCGGTGACTGGCTGGTGAAGGGGGGCTTTCCCATGCCCCGAAGCTCCCACCAAAGAGCGTCCAAGAATGGAACAAAGCACGCACAGCGGAACAAGCATTTGGTGGTCAAGCTTTTAAAGCGATGACAATATTGAACTGTGAGTCAAAGTTTAAGTAAGAAATGCCAAAGATAGCAGAAAATCCCCCTTAAAAGGTGAGGGGGGGAGGGAACTCTCTCCCACTAAGAGGAAAACCATTGAACTTTTTACTATGTACTTGAGGGGGGGAGAGCTATAAAGGCATGATGGACTAAAATAAGGAATTAATAAGAACTTACCAGGCTTTGCAAAGAGTATTGGAGAGTGTAACAACTTTTTAAAAAAGTAAACAACTTCTCAGCATGGCACCTCCATGGAGGGATGAGAAAGAGCAACAAACAAAACCTAAGCTTTTTGCTGGAAATGCCAAAAGCCCAGCGAGTCCTGCCCCTAGACAGGACACAACAGCAGAGCTTCAAAGGATGCTGACGGAAGCTTTGCAACCGCTGCTTGAACAAGTCACCACATTACATCATAAGCTTGATGTACAGCAGACCCAGCTGAGCGAGACAGCTAAAAAAAGCAGAGAAAATGGAACAGGAGCTTAAAGTGGTCGATGCCAATTCTAAGAAGCTTCAAAAATAACTATACATAATGGAGAAAAAGTGACAAACCAATGAATCCCATCTGCTATGGCTGGAAGTGGAAAAGGGCAAGCTATGTTTTAAGATTCCAAGGGATTCCGGAAGCGAAGGGAGAGAATCTGAGACAAATTGTGTGTGATGCTTTGGCTCCGCTGGCAGAGTTAAAAATAGATACAATACAAAGTGAAATTGATACGGTCTTTAGATCTTATTCAGAATTTACAAGAAAAAATAATCTGCCTGGGGAAGTGATTGTGAGATTCTCTAGAAGACAAGTGAGTGACCAAATATTAAAAGTGTCAAGTGGGGTTTCCTTGAAAATCAAAGACAAAGAAATAAAAGTGTTGAAGGACATTCCGTTTGAAATAAGAAGGAAAAGAAGGAAATACAGGGACTTGGCTTTATTTTTACAGGAAAACAATGTCGCTTACAGATGGATCATACCCAACAATTTAATCTTTAAATTTATGGATAAAAAAAGAAAAAGTTGACTCTGTTGAAAAGGCACAGGAGTTTTTGCATCTTCATAGCCGTCCAGCAAAAGGAGAAGAAGAGCTAGAAGACAACAGCACCAAAGAAAATGATGAAGAGGGTGCAGTGGCATCTTCTGATGAGAACTCAGATTCAGCATTGGGGGAGGCAGCCCCAAAAACAAGTTATCAATTGAGAAAGAAAAAGGGCAAATGAGTAGTTGTTACATTTTGAATCTCTTGAAACTCTTGTTATGTTTTATATTTTTTTTCTTACTTGGCTTTAAAAGAGTCATAACTAGAAGAGAGAGAGATTTGGAAACCCATAACTAGTTTGTATCTCTTATTTTGGAGATGAAAGGATAGAATGACCACAAGGGAGGGTAAGACAAGAGATTATGAAATCTTTTGAAGTGAAGATGAAGCTCTTTTCTTTAGATCCCCCCCTCTGCTTTTAAAGTCTGTCCAGTTATCATGAAAAAATAAGTGATAGATGCCACCTTTAGCACATGAATTCACTCAAATCTATGATTCGCTCTTTACAGTATGAACCTTGTGGTCATGGCCGGATCGCCCATTGGGCGAACTAGGCTCTCGCCTAGGGTGCGCCGGCCTCAGGGGTGCCAAATGGCGCCCCGCTCCACCCCCAAAAGCCCCCCGCCGCTGCCCTAACCGGGCGCCCTGCCGCAAAAAAGCACCCACCGAGGGTGCAAGTCGCCCTCCCCCTCCTCCCTGGGGGGGGATGAGGAGGAGGAGGAAGTGGCCGCCGGCGGCCAGCAGGATCCCCCTGCTGCCGCCACCATGGAAAAGTGCCCACCGAGGCCCCTCCCAGGAAAAGCCCCCTCCCGCTTCCCCGAGCGCCCCGCCGGGGCTCAGGAGGCGGCAGGCGGCAGCGGAGGTTGCCCGCCCTCTCCCCAAAGCCAGGGGGAGAGGAGGCAGGGGCGGCGGAGTGGCTTCTCTCCCCCCCAGCCACGCTGCCGCTGGGAGGGAAGGAGCGGGCGTTCCTTGCGAGGGGCCCGGGAGAGCCGCGCTGCCCTGTTCCCGGCTCTCCCCGGGCGCCTCGCACTTGCGAGGGGCCTGGGAGAGCCGCGCCGCCCCGTTCCCGGCTCTCCCCGGGTGCCTGGCATCTGCGAGGGGCCCGGGAGAGCCGCGTCGCCCCTTCCCCAGCTCTCTCCGGGCGCCTGGCAGCTGCGAGGGGCCCGGGAGAGCCGCGCCGCCACATTCCCGGCTCTCCCCGGGTGCCTCGCAGCTGCGCAAGGCGCCCAGGACAAGGCTGGGCCCTCTCCAGGTCCCACCGGAAGGTTGGCATCCCCGGTGGGGTGGGCGCCCCAGGCTGTCCTGCCTAGGGCGCCCAGACACCTGGGGCCGGCCCTGCTTGTGGTCTGTTGAAATTGTTGAAATCAGGTTCCATTTACACAGCCAGCAAACTGAAGGAGTTGAAGGAAACACATCTTTTAAGTATCTAGAACAGGAGTCTTTGCAAAGGCTGTTTGAAAAATGTTATGACTATGTGGACTCCTCCTATCAAGTTCAACTGATTACATGGACTTTACATCTTATCTTCTAAGGAGGAAACATTGTATCTTATGCCTTTTTAGAGTTATAGTATGCACTTAATTTTGTTGTTGTGACACCACTAACTTTATATTTGTTAAATACAGTTTATATTTTGGCAATTTCTGATGGTGTTTCTCCTAGCAGAATTTGTATATCTGGGACCTCTGTGACGCTAGTTTCCCTCCCTGTTTTTGGATTGAAGGGTACCATAGCAGACAAAGCTGAAGTGCTAATCCTTCAGTAGGAGATACTTTTTAAGACTAAAACTTGGCAGTGGCAACACCCATAGAGAAGCAGGTAACTTTGGAGTAAGAAAAAGCAGAGCCTCACTAGGCAGAGACCCTGGGATGGCTGCAGATCTTTCAAACTCCCACGTGGACAGAAATGTGGCTTGTGAGCAACATTTCCCCCCACAGACATTCAGATCAAAACACTCCCCAGCTTCCTGGACATGTTGCTTCATCTGGGACTTGCTATACATCAGTTCCTTCATTTGTTTTTCATGTCCTTCAAGAGACACGTAGCCTTGATGCTGAACCCAGCAATCCTTTTGCCTTACCACCAGAAGTCAATGTCTCTGTCACAGTGCAATCATTATTCAAGGTTTCAAGCTGACAGGAATGACGAAAATTGTAGTAACAATGGATACCAGTCTTTCAGATATGAGAATCCATGGCAGCAAATCCTTTTCTTAGATGGAAGAGGTTTGCTTTTATGGCTTGTTTTATTATTGGTCATTCTTATAAGTTTTTAAAATGATTTTGTTGTGGTATATTTACTTTGTGGACTTCCTCAAACAGGTTCTGAAGAGGGGGTATGTACATTTTCTAGATAAATAATAAATTCATAAATAAACAAGAGGCCTCTAATAACATAAGTGTTCTGGAGTTCTGGATTATGTGCTTTGCCAGAGAGAATTCACTCTAAGGTTGCCATATCAGCACATATTAATCAAACACGGAACATGTGCAGCAAGACATACCTGAATGGTCTTGAGGGCACCCATTCCCTAAGACTGCTCAAAGAATTCCTTTGACTTCTCTGTCAAATGTAAATGCATCTCAGGTCCACATCAGCAAAACGCTTAAAGGGGACCCAAATTCCCAGGCCCACTGGCTAAGCCACTGAACAACAGACAAGATGGAGTGGTAATTAAACCATGAGTGCATGTACCTTAGATCAAAACACTCCCTGATGGTGTGTTTTAAATCAAAAATTGTTATTTTTCTAGCCCTACTCTTAAAATAATGGCCTGTTTGCAACCATGCGTGCACAGAACACTTATTTTTCTGCACTTCTTTCCATTCCAGCAGCCTCTTCAGACACCTGTAATGACTAGGGTGAGGTATGACAGGAAGGAGAGGGAAGGGAGTGCGAGGACAGCTCTGCTGATAGGAGAGGGGAGCACCCCATTTAATGACATGAAGGTTCCATGAAGGTTCTGCAACCCCATTCTGTGGATCATTCCTGTGCATGCATGGTTGACACAGGCCAGTCACTTTCATAATGCTAATAATGTTAATAATCTAAGCAAAATATGAAATTTTCACAATATTCTGTATAAAAATTTACTGGTATAATTTTGAGCAACAAGATTCAGCACAAAAAGTTCCTGGTTATGGCCACATACAGGTGTCCCAAAAGAAAAAGAATGTGCTTATTGGGCAAATTCCAATAAATAGCTAATGTTCCCCTTGCAAATAAGTGCATATTCACTGCTTTCTTATTCCCATGCCTCACTTCATGGATGGGGGAAAAGAAATTAGGAAAATCATGTAAGGAAACTGATTCGTTCTACTATCTATTATGTAAGCAACTGAACTCCCCGCGTCTCCTGTTTAAGCCCAGTGGTTTGGCAGTGTGCATAACTGGGCTTGAGCCTTAAAGCTCTCAGAGGAATAAGAAAACATAGCTGCAATCTACTTATCTCAAGTGTGGCTGAGTTTTTCTTTTGCTAGAACAAATTGTGCATGTGGTTTATGCCTTCCACAGGTGACAGTGGGGGTCTTCTAGATCACAAGGTATTTTTATTATGGGTAATTGGAT
The DNA here is from genome assembly GCA_029375565.1 of Gekko gecko. Lineage (NCBI taxonomy): Eukaryota > Metazoa > Chordata > Lepidosauria > Squamata > Gekkonidae > Gekko > Gekko gecko. The sequence goes on from JAPDNY010000005.1 coordinate 117,198,471, forward strand.
TATTTATCCCCCACATATCCAAACCTCTTCATTTGGGCTTTGATTTCAACTTGTGCATCTACTCCCCAGCCTCAGCTATTTCAACATATTTTGGTTTAAAAGGCATTCGGAAAGAAAGAGGTCTATTCATAAGTAATATGAATAACCTAACAGAAAGAGGACCAAATGTTCATCATGAATGATTAAAACAGCACATGGCAATAATGCTTTGAAACCCAACAATATTTTGCACAGTATGTGCATATGGTTTATTAGGTGAAATTCAGTAAGGTGAGCATTTTAAAGCACAGTTCGAGGCTGTTTTTCCAGCTGGATAATCTATCACATTCAGCTTTTCCCACTTCAACCAGTGCTTGTTGTAACTTCTCATTTTGTGTCCAAGTGTTAAAATAATGGACAGCATTTGCAGATTCAAATTAATCTAGGATTTAGAGAGAAAAAAATGTTGGCTATCAGCTTGCAGAATCCCAGTTCCTTGCCCTTGTAGGTGTGCTTTCCATGCTGGTTTTGGCATAGCACTCTAATTTTCCATATGGATTACGATATAAGATTTTTTAATCTGTGAAATATTTGAAAAAGGATGAAAATGCCTTTCAAGGACAATTCACATCATTTGAAAGAAATGTTTCCAAATAAAATCATAAAGCAATGTTCAGCAGGATAGCCCTAACAACCATAAATGGAAGCAACAATAAGATGGGGGGGGGGCTGACTGAATAGTGTTAGTGATTCTGGGACCCTGGCCAAAAGCCAAAGATGAGGCCATCACAAAGCTTTAATTCCCACGCAATCCATTCTGAACAAGAATAAAGTGCTGCATTTTTACAATGCATATCCCGTCAAAAAGGTGTTTTTACTCTATTTCCCATCACTCTTTTCTATCACCTTGTTAAAACATGACAAGTTCAAAAATGTGAGGGAAGATATATAAATTTCATCCCCCCCCCCCATCGTGGAACTCAGGGCAGTTTCCAAATTTCCATAGGGATCCTGGGAGGTCTTCTCTAACTATGGGGTTGTATCTTATGGAGCATTTCCACTGACTGGAGGATCTCTGAAGGACTTCCTTGCTTCCCACCTTATAACTTCCAACTACTCCTGTTATTTGATTCCTTGGGGGGCTCCCCTATCCAAAAAAGCAGCATGGTGGGCTTCTGGAGTGGCAATAAGAGGGGGAAAGGCAAAGAAGTCATGCTCTGCTGACAGAAATCCTTCCATCCATGGAAATGCTCCATGGGATTCAAGTCACTGTCCACATCCAGCCATACTCAGAGTATAATAGAGCAACCTTAATGCAGCTATCAGATCATATTCTGGATCCCAGTAGAAATGAATTAGCTAGAACATGGGTTACCCGAATGAGGCAGGGAGTGACGTTACACAAGAATATTGTCACCATATTGCTTCACTGTGTTTGTAAAAAATGACCTGATGGCATCAGGCCTTTCAGCCTCCCAGCCATTGAGAAGCAGGCAGGCATTGGCTAAATGTGTGTTAATAACTACAAGTGCTGCAGTATGAGCCTGGGTGTAGAAATACCAGGGCCTGGCCAGACATGGAGGATCAGTCATTTCAGTGCTCTGAGCCCTAAAGCACACCTTCCTTCTCTCTTCTCAGGCCTGCAATCAAAAGGGATGGTTTGCTCTGTGTCATGAATTTTAAATAAACTTCCTATCCTAGCATGCATACAAGTGCTCTGTTGATAGTCAGTGAAAGTTATAGAAGTCAAAAGTGCCATCCAGTCGCAGCTGATTTATGGCAACCATGTAGGGCTTTCAAGGCAAGAGACAAACAGGTGGTTTGCCATTGCCTGCCTCTGCATAGCAACTGTGAACTTCCTTTGTGGTCTCACACTCAAGGTGCACAGAAGTGAGCAATGGCAAACCACATCTGTTCATCTTTTGCCTTGAAAATCCTATGGAATCTCCATAAGCTGGCTGTGTCTTGACGGCACTTTCCACTACCAGTGTTGACTGGACTGTGCTCCTCAGCGTTTGATAAGCTGTGGTTCTGTGAGGAACACATTCAGTTGGACCATTTACTCAATTAAATATAATCTTCCCAACCACAAACCTACAGAAGATTCTCTGGAGGAAATATACTGGCATAGGCAAGGGAAATGCAAAGAGATTTGTACTCCAGCATACAAAGTGGAAGAGCCTTTCTGTACTGGGGAATAGAAAATGAGCAAATTAATTCTTTTAATATATTTTAAAAGGCTTTGATGTTATTGTGCATGGAAAGAGGGCTGTTTTCCCTATGGGCTTCAGATAGTTGGCTGCCACAGGGGTGGAGTGGGTGATAAATTCTAAAAACCTAGTTAAAATCTTTTTTTTTCCTTCTTAAGAGATTTCTTGGCTTCATAAACATTTCCAGCTTCTTCTGTTATGCATGTTTTTCCTCAGTGCCTGTAGATAAGAGCAAACTGAATAGCAGTGATTGTGCAAAGCTCTCTGTTTTATGTTGTAAAGGAAGTTCTCAGTGCATCTTTGAATATTCCCTTTGGTGACAATATGTAGTCAGCATATATCCCTGTGAAAAGAAAAGATGAAGGTATCACCAATCTGATCTATGTAAATATACCATCCAAACTGACACAAATAATTTGTCATAAATAATATATTTTTCAAGTTGTCATATTTTGTTACTTCCCAGACTTTTCAATAAATTTAAAATAAAAAATGTAGAGTGAATATGTTGCTGCAGGTTTTCAAAATTTTAAAATAACAGTGACCTGTAGGCACTCACAAATATATGCATCACAGGAACATAAAATACAGGATTTACAGAGATTATAGTAAAAACAATTAAAATGGGATTAAAATACTATAGAACACCATAGCTCAAAGGCACAAAACCACATGATGTATTACAATAGGTTAGATCTCAAGTATGGCTCTAGCCCAAATTTTTATGGTGGCCAGGCTGTACAATGATACTTGGTTAGTGATGTATGGATTTATATAAGCTATCAGAAAAACAATTTTCTCCACTACTGTATGCAAGTTTAGACTGGTTAAAATGGCCACAAGCAACTTAGATCTGCACTCTGAGTTAAGGGGATGGGATAGAATATAATGGCAAAGAACCACCAGTTCTAAGGCTCCACAGAGACACACACCCTGGACTTTTCAAATGTAGCAGCCTATTAGCATAGCTATTGACATAGACTGAAAGTGGATAGCTATGGCAGGTATCCTCCCGGCAACCTCCAATGATGACACAAGACAAGTGTTCTACTAGTTTTCTATTTATTTAAACATTTAAATGGCTGATCTACATCACTGCTTATTCAGACAAGCTGACGATTTTGACCATGGATACGATTTGGACAAGTCTCTGTGACTCAAAACTTGGCCAGCACTTCTGCCACACTTGCTTATCACAGTCTGCACAATGACTATGTGCCAAGAGGTGCCAAGCTTCATTCTTGTCTCCTCGTGTGCTGCAAGGCTCCTCCCAGATTTGAAAGATGCTGCTCAGCACCAAGGGTGTTTCTTCACAGCACACTCAGCCTCAAAACATGTGATGCTGTTCTGGGCACCTCCCCCATCAAGCCTGATGCCTTAGGCAAACACCAATTAACCCTACCTATCCTGAACAATCTGCCCTGTTCCTACCAACCAGTTGTGGCCTAATCAGTTTATAACCAGGCCTATTTAATTTAAACTGCCTACCCATAGTGACAGCATGGAGCAAGTGAAAAATGGCTTTGCACTGTCAGTCCCCGATATCTTCAGTTAAAAGATCTGGCAGTAGGTGATGTGAAAGACCTCAGCTTGAGACCCTGGAGAGCCGCTGTTAGTGTGAGCAGACAATACTAACCTTGATGGATCAAGGGTCTGATTCAGCATAAGGCAGTTTCATGTATACTCAGGTTGTTGTTGTTCAGTTGCACAGTTGAGTCCAATTGTTCCTTGTGAGGGTAGGTGGGTCAGCCACAGCCAAATGCCTACCTGGGTGGGGGTGCAGCTGGAAAAAAAAGCCTGCTCCCCCCATTGGCTGGCCCCTTTAGATTCCCACTAATAGTGTCCTGTACCACAATTAGTTAATTTGGGCTGGGGCAAAGAAATCTACAGCATTATTTGCTATGAATGTCCCTTCTAAGATTATGAAAATTGATGTTGGAGAGGTATGAAGCTGTATTATGGTCCCTTATAATTAGTCCAGACTTCTTTGGAAAACACTTTTTAACTGTTTGGAATTCATCAATAAAACTTCCTTTAATATGTTATTAAACAAAAACTTTGCAAAGCCATAATCAGTGATCCTGAAAACTTATGAACTGTGGTAAAAGTTGATTTAAATATCCAAAGCTGAGCATGCTATGCTTTGCATTTTGAGAAATTCCACAACCTTTCCCTCAGAAGGGACTTCTTTTGCAGTTGGTAAACAGGTATCCTTTCTTGCCAAGGAACCATACTTGGACAGGTAGGGAAGGGGGCTTTTCGGTAGCTGGTGATTCAATCCTTCGGCATATAGATAGATGGGTTGCGAAGCTGCATACTGACGGCATGGTGACTTGCCTGCCTGGTGCAAAAGTAGAGAACATTATGGTCGAATCTGCATTGGTATCTTCTGCTGGTTTGGGACGCTCCCACTCCATCTCCAAAAGAGATGTCCACATCTCTTTTGGATTCGCTGCCCTACTGTGCTGTTATAATTTCTGCTGTCTGCATTATTTTATTGCCGTATGGTTTCAACTCCATTGTGATTGTGGAGTCTCAGAGGAGAACATAGACATTGTGGGCATTTCAGACACTTGGTGTGATGAGGATAATCAGTGGGATACAGTGATTTCTGGATATCTTTCCTTATATATATTTGAGTTTTCGTCTGCCCTTATATGGCAAAAATGCGCGCCATAATCAGTTGGCCGAGGGACCTGACGGTCAGAGAGGCAGTCCCTTGCCATTGGCTGGCTTGGCTGCCTGCGTGGGCGGGGAGCCACCGCACCGGCCTCCAGCCCACCCGCCCAGGACGAGGCCGGCCGGGACGGCTGGGGAGCCGCCCCGCCGGCCTCCAGGTCCCCCGCCCACCCGACCAGGACGAGGCCGGCCGCGGCGGCTGGGGAGCCGCCGCGCCGGCCTCCAGGTCGCCCGCCCACCCTCCCAGGACGAGGCCGGCCGCGACGGCTGGGGAGCCGCCGCGCCGGCCGCCAGGCCGCCCGCCCACCCTCCCAGGACGAGGCCGGCCGCGACGGCTGGGGAGCCGCCGCGCCGGCCTCCAGGTCGCCCGCCCACCCTCCCAGGACGAGGCCGGCCGCGACGGCTGGGGAGCCGCCGCGGCGGCCTCCAGGTCGCCCGCCCACCCTCCCAGGACGAGGCCGGCCGCGGCGGCTGGGGAGCCGCTGCGCCGGCCTCCAGGTCGCCCGCCCACCCTCCCAGGACGAGGCTGGCCGCGACGGCTGGGGAGCCGCCGCGCCGGCCTCCAGGTCGCCCGCCCACCCGCCCAGGACGAGGCCGGCCGCGACGCCTGGGGAGACGCCGCGCCGGCCTCCAGGTCGCCCGCCCGCCTGCCCACCCACCCGCCTGCCTGCCCAGGACGAGGCCGGCAGCAACGGCTGGGGAGCCGCCGTGCCGGCCTCCAGATCGCCCGCCCACCCGCCCGCCCAGGACGAGGCTGGCCGCGATGGCCGGGGAGCCGCCGCGCCGGCCTCCAGCCCACCCGCCCAGGACGAGGCCGGCCACGACAGCTGGGGAGCCGCCGCGACAGCCTCCAGGTCACCCGCTCACCCACCCAGGATGAGGCCGGCCGCGACGGCCTGGGAGCCACCTCGCCAACCTCCAGCCCGTCCTCCTCCCCCACCCGCCCAGGAGATGGCCTGCGGTGGCGGCAAGGGAGCCACAGCGTGCCTGACCTCCCCTTCGCTTCTCCCCCTCCCCACCAATCCTGCCACACGGGAGAAGCTCCCGCAGGCCCCCCCCTCTTCTCCCACCCCGCACCTCCTCCCTGCCCCTCTTCTGTCTTCCTTTCTCTGTCTCTCCCCTCCCCACTTTCTCTCTCTCTCTCTCACTCTGTTCCCCCCTTTCTTCTCTCCTCTGCTTCCTTCCCTTCTACTCTCTCTCAATCCCTCTCTTTCTACCCTTCTTTCTTCTTTCCTGGCTTTCTTTCCCCTTCCTTCCTTCCCTTCTTTCTTTCTAACTTATGGCCATGACCCCCTCCACACTCTGTCTCTGACTCCCCCTCTTTCTCTCTCCCCCCACTTTTCCTGCCTCCCCCGCCTCTAACTCACTCCCTCTCTTCCTTCCACCTGCCCTTCCTTCCTATCTAGGGCCCGTTGTCTACTGCCACAACGGGCTTTCCTCACTAGTAAATTATATTGAAAATGTGAGACACAAGCTTAGGGGTGCTATACAGACATGCCCAAAGTACCTCACTTGTTGCTGGGATGCAGTCAGACCTGACTGATAACAAGTCAGCCCAGCAAGTAGGCATCCTTGCCAAATTCCATTCTTATCTACACGAGCTGAGCTGTGTCTTCTTGCTTTTGCTAGCACTAGGATACCAAGAGGGGGTCCTGAAGACCCCAGCCAGATTCAACTGGCTGGGCACACATGCGTAATAAATTTCATGCTGAGCCACAGGACTTGACCAATGGAATGATGCCAACGTGACCTTTAGCTCTTGCGATGATTTTACCTATATCATGTAATGAATAGCTTTGTATATGTACCAACACATGCTTTGTGTGTCAGCAGTGGTATAAAAGATCTGACCACCCTGATGGGGTCAGAGCAGCTTGGTTTGCTGGACTTGGACTTGCTCTGCTCCGGTTTTTATTGCAATAAATTCTATTTTTCCTCCTCATCCGGACTTCAACTAAGTGTTTGTTTTTGGCACACAAGCACTTGGGCCACACATTTGTGGAACAGAAGGATAGGGAGGGAAGGGTTGGAGGTGTAGTGGCCTTGTATGTCAGAGATGGTATACAGGCCAGTAAAACTGAGAATCTTAAGAGAAATAGATTCACTTACAGAAATTCTATGGGTGGAAATAGTAGGCACAAAAGGAAACTTAACTCTAGGAGTCTGTTATTACCCATGAGATAAAAGGTTACAGGATGATTTAAAAACAGCAACAAAAATTAAGGAAAGCAGCTAGATGAAATAGCTGTCATAATAGAAGTTGATTTTTACTACTCACACATTGATCGGGTCAATATGTGTTCAGATAAGGGGAAGGAGATTGGGTTTCTAGATACTCTTAGTGACTGTGCCATAGAGCAGATGGTCACAGAACCTATCGGGGGAGGCGATCCTGGACTTGGTCCTAAGTATTGCTCAAGACCTGGTGAGAGATGTAAATACGATAACACTAGTTGGGAACAGTGGCCATAATTTTCAGCATTTATGAAAATAGGGAGTTGTCCACAGAGCCCAACACAACCACATTTAACTTTAGAAGGGGTAATTTCCCTCAAACGAGGGAGTTTGTGAAGAAGAAACTGAAAGGAAAAGTAAAGAAGGTCCAATCCCTTCGAAATTGGGAAGCTTGGAAACTATTTTCTAAGAGCCAATTTGGTGTAGTAGTTAAGTGCGTGGATTCTAATCTGGGAGAACTAGGTTTGATTCCACACTCCTCCACTTGCACCTGCTGGATGACCTTGGGAAAGCCATAGTTCTGGCATAGCTGTTCTTGAAAAAGAGCAGTTTCCATCAAAGCTCTCTCAGCCCCACCTACCTCACAGGGTGTCTGTTGTAGGGAGGGGAAGGAGTTTGTAAGCTGCTCTGAGACTCCTTTGGGTAGTGAAGGGTGGGGTATAAATCCAATCTCTTTTTCTCTTCTTCTGTTTAAAAGTACACTCCTGGAAGCTCAGATATTGTGTATACCGCAGGATAGGAAAGGTACGAATAGGTATACAAAGAGGCTTGCATGGTTAACAAACAAAGTAATGGAAAGCAGTAAAAGGTATGTAGGATTCCTTTTAGTGGTAGAAGGCTAGTCTGAGTGGGGTAAATAAATGGGAGCACAGGCTTTGGCAAATAAAATACAAGTCAGTGATCAGTCAGACAAAAAGGGACTATGAGGAACATACAATAAAAATTCTTAAAATACATTAGAAGCAGAAAACCAGCCAGGGAGGCACTTGGGTAAAAGCATTACTAAAGGATGATAGGGAAATGGCAGAGAAGTTAAATGCATTTTTTTTGCCTCTGTCTTCACTATGGAAGATGGAAGGTGCTTGCCCACTACAGAACCACCAATTTCAGGAGGGGTGTCAAAAGATGAGTCAGACTGAGGTGAGGAAAGATGAGGTTCTGTGACTAATTGACAAATTAAAAACTGACAAATCACCAAGCCCAGATGGTATACATCAAAGAGTTCTGAAAGAACTCCAATGTGAAATTGTGGCTCTTCTGACAAAAATATGCAATCTATCACTAAAATCTGCCCCATTCCCAAAGACTGGAAGGTAGCTAATGTAACCCCATCTTTAAAAAAGTTTCCAGAGGAATTCTAGGAAATTACAGGCCAGTCAGTCTAATGTCAATACTGGGTAAATTGATGGAATCTGTTATTAAAGATAGAATTAGAAAGCACATTGGTGAACAAAACCTATCAAGGAAGAATCATCATGGATTTGGTAAGGGAAAATCTTGTCTCACTAAACTTTTAGAGTTCTTTGAAAGGATGAACTAACATGTGGACAAGGGTTGTTTACCTAGTCTTCCAGAAAGCTTTTGATAAAGTTCCTCATCAAAGGCTCCTAAGTAAACTCAGCAGTCATGGGATAAGAGAACAAGTCCTCTTGTGGATGACGTCTGAACTGGCAGTAACTGACCAGGAGAGAGACTTTGGAGTCGTGGTAGATAACTCACTGAAGTTGTCAACTCAGTGTGTGTCTGCAATAACAAAAACATATACTATGTTGGGAATTATTAGAAAGGTGATTGAAAACAAATCAGCCAGTATCATAATGCCCCTGTATATATCTATGGTGCAGCATCATTTGGAGTACTGTGTACAGTTCTGGTCACCTTACCTCAAAAAAGATAAGATAGCATTGGAAAAGGTGCAGAAAAGGGCAACTAAAATTATTAAGGCGATAGAACTCCTTCCCTATGAAGAAAGGTGAAAGAGGCTAGGACTCTTTAGCTTGGAAAAATGACGACTGAAAGGTGACAGGATAGAGGTTTACAAAATTAGGCATGGGATAGAGAAGGTAGGGAAAAAAGTACTTTTCTCCCTTTCTCACAATACAAGAACTTGTGGGCACTCAATGAAATTAAAGAGCAGTAGGTTTAGAACAGATAAAAGGAAGTACTTCTTCACCCAAAGAGTAATTAACACGTGGGATTCACTGCTGCGGGAAGTGGAGGTGACTACAAGCACAGACAACTTCAAGAGGGGATTGGATATACATACAGAGCAGAGGTCCATCAGTGGCTATTAGCCACAAGGTATAGATGGAACACTAGGTCTAGTGCAGTGATGTTCTGTATTTTTGGTGCTTGGGGGTAACAGTGGGAGAGGTTCTGGAGTTCTGGCTCCACTGGCAGACTTCCTGAGGGCGCCTGGGTTTTGGCCACTGTGCAACACAGAGTGTTCAACTGGATGGACCATTGGCCTGATCCAACATGGCTTCTCTTATGTCCTTACATTCCCTAGATCTACATATAGTGAAACTGAAATCTCAAGTGAAAATTCATGGCAGAACCTTGCTCTTCTTCAGAACTGAAAATGCTGCAGTTTCCTATTATTCTCATTTACTAAGTATATGTAAGGTTCAATCTTCTCAGCTACAAGAAGAAACACATCCTTTTTACTTTTCTTGTGTAAATTGGCAGACCAAGGCACTACTACACAAGGCAAGCAGGAGTATCAAGGAAAAAGTAAACAGCAGTTGCTACTTCATTGCCTATGTGGTGAGTGCCTCTGAATTTATCAAAAGCATTTACATGTTGCCTTGTCAGAGACCTGCTCAAGCTGGCTCACAAAATTAGACAAGATAAAATCATAAAAACAAACCATTGAAACTCAGAGGCTGATTTCCCACTACAGCTGCCTCGGTGTTGCGCCGCCGTTTGCCCCGACACTATTGGTCAATTTCACACCCGAAGCCGCGGGGCTGCATTTGACCCGCGGCTTCGCCCGATTTCCTCCGCAGTTTCGTAATCCTCAAAAGGCCACTGTGCTAACTTAGGGAGCAGTCAGATGGTGTGCAATGGCGTTTTAACTTGATTCGGTTCTGATGTGAATATATTTGAGCTGGATACTTGCAGTCACACTTACCTCCCTTATCCCACCTCACCACGCAGTCACATTGCGCCCCGCTGTCTACACTACTGGCATGTGGTAGTGTGTGTTGTTGTTTGTTTTTATTTTTTCTTGGTTTGTGCATGTGCATAACCACTCATCTGTAGAATGAAAAAAACCTTTTCCTCGCACATGTGCAGAAGCAGTCGGTCGAATCACTGCTTTCGCTTGACAGTTCTGCAGACCACCATGATTTCACTCACATAACTCACAGGTATTAATCCCACATGTCCAGTCTTCTATAAAAACTTTTCCCATTCTAATTTGACAATTGCACTGAGAGAGAGACATGGGTCCTCAGGAGCAATACCTGGTGGCTCTTTTGACAATACAGATCTGCCTTACAATGGCCTGTCATCTGCAGCACAGGTTGACAGCCATGAAAGTGAGGAGGCTGATTTATTTCAGACATCACCTAGTGTGTAGGGGAGCCAGACTGAGGGATTTTGTGCTGTCACAGTCCTTTGTCATGGCCCATCTCCTCACACTGGCTGAACAAGGAGCCCCACATTGTTGGTGGGTGAACCCTTGGCCAACTCACCTGTGGCATGTCTTTGCCCAGATCATATGGGAGGATAAGCAGTGGACTGAAAACTTCTGCAGTGGACTGCAGACCCATCTTCATGTTGGTGGTGGACTCTCTGAGGTCACATCTTGAGCATGAGGGAACAGCCATGAGAGACCCTATACCTGTTGAGGAGCATGTGGCCATCACCATACATTGGCTGGCCAACACCAAATGTCACCATGTTGTTGGTGCCCTATTTGGCATCACCAGTTCAACTGTGGCTGGAATAGTGATGGAGGTCTGCCTAGCAATTGAGTCATAGTTGTTAAGTCACATCGTATGTCTTTGATCACCTGGACAGGTAAGCATGTCCCACTTAAAGCAAATGTATGACAGAAATGAGGTGTTTTCTAACATATGTCCTTTCTGGTACAGGGAATTTACTGGTGACCAGTCAGTGACATCTTTGGATGACCACTACTGTGGTCCAGATGGCAATTGATAGAGCATTTGTACAAATGAGAGTTTGAATTGAGAATTGACGAATTCAGACAAGACTTCAGGAGTTGTCAGTGATGCAGGCATGGTTGTGTTATATGTGTGTCAAACATTGCCATGGGTTACACCTGTGGAAATATGTAGTCAAGATGCTACCAGGGCCGGCTCACTCACTAGGCAAGCTAGACTCTTGTCTAGAGTGCAGGGCCATCATGGGGGCACTGGACTGAGCCACCCTCCCCCCCGCCAAAAGCCCCTCACCCCCACCAAAAGCTCATGCCACGCACCCTGGCCACCACCGCCTCTTCACCTGCCCCCCCATGACTTTCTGGGTGCATGCTGCTTCAGAGCAGCAGAAAGGCGCTCTTTAAAGTGTAATGGCCCATGGCGCCTCCTGCACCACTGGGAAATGGCCGCAAAAGTTCCCCTGCCTTCCCCAGGCCCCGCATTGCGCACCTAACCTCCCCGTAGCCTCCCCTTTCCCCACTTTCCCCTGAAAAAACCCAAGCCTCCCCCACGGAGGCAGAGGGCCGACAAGAGGGCAGCATGGGAGGGGCACCGGGAAGGGGGGCTGCAGGCAGAGGAGAAATCAGGAGAGGATCCTGCCTTTCAGGGCTCCAGAGACAGGAGGTCACAAAACCTTCCCCCATGATTTCTGCTGAAGCCCAGGGAGGGACTGGAGGCACCTTCCCCCCCCCCCGGCTGTACCTCCCATCACCCCCCAAGCACATCAGATGGAGGAAGCCTAGCATCACCATGTTTCTTGTCAGACTCTTGCTCCGTTCCTTCCACAACCGATGCTCTTGGCACAGCACCTTCCCTGCTGTTGTCCTCCTCGTCCCTTTTCTCCGTGCCAGCTCTACCTCCCGGTTGCCAGCAGGATCTGCTCTGGGACGAAGGGACTCCCAATTGTTACTCCATTCTCGGGGTGTGGGGGTGTGGGATTTTCGCCATAAATCATCTGCAGCTTGACAGGGCAGAGCCGGTATGATCAGCCAGGCATGAAAAGCAGAGATCAATTTGGGGGGGGGGGGACTGCTCTCTTTGTTGCAGGACGCAGTCTGGCCTTCCCTGCTACCCACTTTCTCACCCAGACTTGCATCCATTTAACCCTCTCATTTGGCCATTTACCACCAAGTCCAAGGATGGCAACTTCCTGAAGGCTGGGGGACAGGTCTTCTGGCGTGGGGGGGTGAGGTGCTGAAGGAAGGAGGGGCAGTTCCTGTGGGTCAGAGGGTCTTTCATCCAGTTGGGAAGCCAGGGAGCCACACTGCTGTCTTTGCTATCAACTGGCCAAGGACATGGAAGAAAGTCTTCCTTCTCTACAGGCCCCGCCTGGAGGTTAGCAATCCTATAATTGGTGGGGGGGGGCACCAGAAGGTAGCCTCACCTAGTATACAAAAAGACCTGGGGCTGGCCCTGGATGCTACCAAGCCTTTTACTTTGTTACTGTTATCAGGTAATTCCAAATGATATATTTGAAAGTGTGGCCATTGTTGTCTACGTTAAAAGGATGTATTGGGCCTGAAACTGCCAATGCTGCATGTGCCAGCAGGATCATGTCTTGGGAGTTTAGAATATGCACTCCTACACATCAGTATTTATGCAACACTGATAACTGTAATTGAGAATTCTAGGTATAACGAGGTACTGTGGACCTGAACTCAAAGGAACTGTTATCCTTTATTTTGGCCAGGTTATGCTCAGATTTGAGGAGCTGGGGTTTCTGCACTGTGTAGAAGCAATGAATGGCTGCCATATCCAGATCCGCACACCACCAGGAGAAGTCACAGAACTTTATAATCAGAAGAATTTTTATTCTGTGCTCCTCCAAGGGATGATGGACCATCTTGGGCACTTCATTGACATGACCATGGAAGAAAGCGGCAGGAGCCGTGATGCTCGTATATTATCATAAAATCATAAAATGTTAGAGTTGGAAGTGACCTTGCAGGTCATCTAGTCCAACCCCCTGCACTCTGCAGGAGCATAGCTGAAAAATAGTCCTACATACCTGCATACCTACAACATACCCGAAAGATGGTCATCCAATCTCCACTTGAAAACGTCCAGCGAAGGAGCATCCACCACCTCCCGAGGCAGTCTGTTCCACTGCTCAACCACGCTTACAGTTAGGAAGTTTATCCTGATATTTAGCCGGTAATGACTCCCTTGTAATTTCCACCCATTAGATCTTGCAATCTGGAGCGAAAGAGAATAAATCTGCTTCATCTTCTACATGACAGCCCTTCAAATACTTGAAGACTGCTATCATGTCCCCTCTAAGCCTTCCCTTTCCCAGGCTAAACATACCCAACTCTTTCACCTTTTCTCATAAGACTTGGATTCCAACCCTCTCACCATCCTGGTCGCCCTGTTCTGGACACACTCGAGCTTGTCAACATCCTTCCTAAAATGTGGTGCCCAAAACTGGACACAGTACTCCAGGTGAGGCCTGACCATAGCAGAATAGAGTGGAACTACCACATCCTGTGATCTGGGCACAATGCTTCTGTTAATGCATCCTAAGATTGCATTAGCTTTCTTCACAGCCACATCACACTGCAGGCTCATGTCTAGCTTGTGATCAGCCATAACACCTAGATCCCTTTCACATGTGCTGCTGTCAAGCTAAGTCCCTCCCATTCTATATCTGTGCCTTTGGTTTTTTGTACCTAAGTGTAACACTTTGCACTTATCTCTATTGAAATTCATTTTTGTAATGTATCCACCAGAGAACATGTGCTCAGGACAGCCATGTGCTCGGACTGGTTCAAACCGGTCCACCATGTGGCCAGGCGAAGGGCCTGAGCATCGCTCCCAAAGACAATGGACTGCAGGACCCTAGCTCCCTTCCAATTGGAATCCTAGGAAATAATTTACACTGTAAATAACCCAGTCACAGGGTGTGTGTTTGTGTGTGTGTGGTGTGGGGTTCCTTGGGAATAAAAGCCAGCCTGCGAGCCAGCTTCTCTTGTCTTGTTCTTCAACTAATAAAGTATGTGAGAGCTGAAATCACTCATCAGTCTCAGTACTTTTCACTGGCGACGAAGGTGGGATTCTAATGCCCACCATGAACAGCATCGCATCGAGCACCACCGCTCACCGCACCGCTCCAGAGCATCTCATCGCTGACCCCGAGAGCAGCACCGCACCGTTCACCGCAACCATGGCCACTTCTCCCGAGCAGCACCGAGATCACCACACACTGCTCTGCCTCCTGCCACATCTCTGGCCGCTTACCGCACGGCTCCACTTCGCACCGCATCCCCAAGTGCCGCTCACCTCGCACCGCTCATCGCCTTGCTGACTCTGACCATAGCACTGCAACGTGCCATGCTTCATCTGCCACCACTGCTCCGTGCTTCGCCTCCACATGCACTCTCTAATGGCAGCCACTCCTCAAAAGCATCCCTCTTCACAAGCATTGCTCTCCGTAAGCAGCATGCCTTGCAAGCATCGCTCTGTGCAAACAACGAAACCACCCGGGTCACCCCAGGACAAGGTCCCAACTTCACCAGCCTCTTGCACTAGCTGTGGGGACACACATGATCAGCAGTTGTGCCACTTCAGGTTTGCAGTCTGCCGAGCTTGCAAAAAGGTGGGCCACATCGCCTGGGCCCGCCACTCCCAGGGTAAGTGTCTGAAGTCTTCTTTGGACTGCCAGACCAAAATGGACCGACCGTCATGCCTCCACACCCTTGCATCCACCCAGCAGCCTCACCTGGTATGTAACTTGCCCCTCGACGGCCCCAACAACTTACACGTGACGGTTCTTATTGAAGGGTCCCCCTGTTCAATGGAAATCGACATGGGTTTGTCATTCTCCATAATTTCCATGGACACGCTCCGCAAGATTTGCCCACAGGGGGACCCCCTGCAAAAGCCATGGGGTTTGACCTTGCGGGACTTTAACAAGAACCCTGTGGCAGTCCGGGGCTGGGGCAAGTTCCGGGTACAGTTTAAGGACTTTGATGGAATCCTGGATCTACTGGTGGTGGAGGGCCATTTTTTGAGTCTGCTGGGACTTTCATGGTTCAGGCCCCTAGGACTCATGGTTACAGGGGTGAATCACATACAGGTGTCAGACTTTGCTAAGGTCTGTGATGAGTTTCCACGGGTTTTTGATGGCACACTGGGGCGGTACACCGGGGGCCCCATTTCACTGGATCTTGATCCCAGTGTCCGGCCCATACACATCAAGGCTCGCCACCCCCCGATTGCGATGAAGCCTAAGATTGAAGGTAAGCTCGACTGCCTTGTGGAGCAGGGGGAACTGGTTGCTTCCGCATTCTGGGAAACCCCCATCGTCACCCCAGTAAAGCCGAACGGTGATGTACGCATTTGTGTAGACTACAAATGCACATTAAATAAAGCCCTCCAGGACCATGCGTACCCAGTCCCCGTGGTCAGCCATGTTTTGGTGGCACTAGCAGGGGCCCGGGTCTTTGGCAAACTAGACCTTGCCCAGGCATATCAGCAGCTACCGGTTGATGCAGTCACTGCTGAAGCCCAAATGATAGCCACTCATAAGGGAGCTTTTAAAGTCCACCGGCTCCAGTTCGGGGTGTCCATTGTGCCAGGGATTTTCCAGTCCTTCATGGACTCCCTCCTGAAAGGGATCCCTGGGGTCCAACTGTTCTTGGACGACATGATCATTGCGGCTCCAGACTTGTCCTCCTTTGCAGACCGGCTCCGGGCAGTGCTGCAGAGATTTGACTCGGCAGGACTCAAGGTAAAGAGGGAGAAATGCCTCCTGGGAGTGCCAAGCATAGAATTTTTGGGCTTCGCGGTTGACGCACGTGGCCTCCATCCTACGGAGGACAAAGTCAAGGCAATCACTCAAGCCCCCCACCCTCGTCCAAGCAGGAGCTGCAGGCCTTCTTGGGCCTCCTGAACTTTTATCATTCCTTTCTTCCTCTCAAGGTGGCGGTGGCTGAGTTGCTCCACCGCCTGCTTGACAGGAAGGCTCCTTGGGTCTGGGGGCCAACACACGCCACCGCTTTCCAAGCAGTCAAGGACTTGTTAACCTCCAACACGGTGCTTTCGCATTTTGATGAACAGCTTCCCGTGGTACTGGCATGTGATGCCTCACCATATGGGGTCGGGGTGGTTCTGGGCCACCGGCTGCCAGACGGCTGTGAGGTCCCGGTGGCTTATTACTCCAGGACCTTGTCACCGGCAGAGCGAAACTACTCACAAATCGACAAGGAGGTACTCACTATAGTGGCCGGGGTAAAAAAGTTTCACCATTACCTCTATGGCAGGCCTTTCACGATCCTGACCAATCATAAGCCTCTTCTCGGTCTCCTGGCCCCGGACCGCCAGACCCCCCAAATGACGTCTCCGCAAGTCATCCGGTGGTCTGTGTTTTTGTCCGGATAGTCTTACTCCCTCATCCACCAGCCTGGCAAAGCGATGGGCCATGCGGATGCCCTGAGCCACCTTTCACTACCTGCCACAGACCCCGAGCCAGCCCAGCATACCAAGTAGTGCTCCTGGAGGTGCTCCCAGACCAGCCGGTGCATGTCAAGGAGGTGGCGCATCTCACAAGGTCCTCTGCCACATTCTCGACTGGATGGTAAGGGGGTGGCCCACAGGCCAGGCAGGCCCTGACTTCACAGCTTTCACCTCCAGGAAGGAAGAGTTGTCCACCCACAGATGCTGCATGTTGTGGGGGAGCCAGGTGGTCATTCCTGTGCCACTGAAGGAAAGGGTCCTCGCTGCCCTCCACAAGGCACACCCTGGGGTGGTATGGATGAAAGCCCTGGCCAGGAGCTACATATGGTGGCCGAGGCTTGACAAAGACATAGACGACGTGATCCGGAGATGCCAACCATGCCAGTCATCCTACCCGGAGCCACCCAGGGCCCCCGAGCGTGCCTGGGAATCCTCACACCACCCCTGTTCCTGGCTGCACTTGGACTTTGCGGGGCCATTCCAGGGGCAGCTGTTCTTCATCCTAGTGGATGCATACAGCAAGTGGTTAGAGGTGGTCCCAGTACCATCCACCTCTTCCAAAGCTGCTATCCGAGCAATGTGGCAGATATTCAGTGCTCAGGGCATTCCCGACACCCTGGTCACGGACAATGGGACGGCCTTTACGTCCAGTAAATTCATGGACTTCACCCGTTATTACAGAATACGCCATGTCTGGTCCGCCCCTTTTCACCCAGCGACCAACAGCCAAGTGGAGCAAATGGTCAGGACGACCAAGGACGCACTCTGCTGCTTGGACTCAAAGGACTGGGACTACAAGCTGGTCGCATTCCTCTTTGGCCAGTGGATCACTCCCCACACCACGAGGGGGTGGAGCCTGGCCGAACTCCTCCTAGGCCGTCAGCTGATGACCCGGCTAGATCGTCTCCACCCAGATCGTGCTGCAGAAGAGGCATCGGTCACCAAGTCCCATGAAGCGGCTAGGGGGTTCTTCCCAGAGGACCCTGTGTATGCACGAAACTACACCAAGGGTCCAACCTGGGTTCTGGCACGTGTGGTGAGAGTCCAGGCCCCCCGCACCTATGAGGTTTCCTGTAAGGACGGCCAAGTCCTACACCGTCACATTGACCAGCTGCACAGGCGAGTGTTACCAGCTGACCCAGAGGACGTCGAGGAGCCCAAAACCCTAGAGGCCAGAGAGCAATAACCTCCCCCATGGTTGCCCAGCCCGGCAGAGACCCCAGCCATGGCACCCATCTCCCAATCTACAGAAGCCCCGACTGCCTCGAACAACTCCTCGGCGGCAGCGGCATCGTCACCGTCAATGGTAGGCTCCCCGCCCCATACCCAGGCACCAGCATCTCCACCAGCCCTGGCTACCCGCTGCTTGACAAGGGACAGGAAGCCTCTAGCTTATTTAAAAGACTTTGTCTGCAGGTGCATTTCGGACCAAGGGGGAAGGGGTGTAATGTATCCACCAGAGAACATGTGCTCAGGACAGCCATGTGCTCGGACTGGTTCAAACCGGTCCAACATGTGGCCAGGCGAAGGGCCTGAGCTTTGCTCCCAAAGACAATGGACTGCAAGATCCTAGCTCCCTTCCAATTGGGGAGCCGGAATCATAGGAAATAACTCAATCACTGTAAATAACCCAATCACAGGGTGTGTGTGTGGGTGGGGTTCCTTGGGAATAAAAGCCGGCCTGCGAGCCGGCTTCTCTTGTCTTGTTCTTCAACTAATAAACTAAGTGAGAGCTGAAATCACTCATCAGTCTCAGTACTTTTCAATTTTATTTGTCTCAGCCCACTGTTCCAGCCTATCTAGATCATTTTGAATCCTGACTCTGTCTTCTTCAGAATTAGCAATCCCACCCAGCTTTGTGTCATCTGCAAATTTGATAAGCTGTCTAAGATAATAGACACCATGGACGAAGGCATATTTGTCCCCGGAAATCCAACAATAACATTTGAAGGGGTTCAGATACCTCCTTTATTTCTTGTTGATGATGCTTATCCCATGCACCACTGGCTGATCACACCATATACGAGCATGGTAACACCACAGCAGGGGCCATTCAACAGGGCGCACTGTAGGGCAAGAAGCATTGTGGAGCATGCCTTTGGTCACCTAAAGGCAGACTTGAAGTGTCTGGGGGCCAAGCTGCCAGTGATGGAGCACAATTTAAACACCATAATATGTGCTTGTGCTGTTCTTCATAATATCTGTGAGGAGTGTAGCCACCCACTGAGGAACATAGCACTCCAAACTCTGAGCCCCCACAGCCAAGAGGGAATGAAGGGTACCTGGAGGAGGGGAAGGTGGTGCATGCAGCAATCACTCTTTGGTTGCAGAGGCGTTGAAGACATTGATGTGGCACCCCGCAAACTCCTATTACTCCACTTCGGTTATAAGGCATTTGCATTGTCAACTGTTTGTTGAATGGAACATCAATTCCAGTGACCGTCCATACATTTATAAATGTTGGTATTCGTGAATATATTTTGCAGTAATGATTTCAGTGCTTGACTAAAATGTTTTGTTGTCTATAGTTGTTGCTTAGTAAAAACTGTATTAAAAAGAACTGCTGAGCTGCGTTTTCCTGGAGTCCTCATCCAAGCGGGATGGTTTGCCACCTTCCATTATTGGTGGTACCATGGAGTGGGGCATGAAGTTCTGAGTAGAAATCGAGCTCCTGAGACGTTTGGAATATACAGTTTACATGCAAAATGCACATACAAAATCCTCTGGCGAATACTTGCAACCAAATCCTGGAGACTGGGCGTCTACCGTCATCTTGGAATCCAGCAGTGGTGACTGTATTACCAAAGGACAATAATGATCTGACATTGCCAGCATCATATAGGCCCATATCACTTCTTAACGTGAACTATAAAATCTTTGCAGCAGCATTGGCGGCATGATTTAACAGCTTTATTAGTGAGTATATTAACACAGACCAGGTGGGATTTATTCCTGGTAGGGATCTTATAGAAAACACACATGAAGCTCTGAATATTTGGCATTATGCAAAACAGAAAAAAGTTAAAATGCTACTACTTTCTTTGGATATACATAAAGCCTTCGATTCCTTGGAGCCTATGTTTTTCGACTTAGTTTTAGAATACATGGGCTGTGGCCCAAACTTTTTAAAGGCAATAGCAGCCTTATATACTGAACCGCAGGCAAGAATTAAAATCAACAATTCGCTGTCCAACATGATTTGAATCACATGGGGCACACGACAGGGGTGCCTGTTATCCCCAGTGCTATTTGCACTTGCCATCGAACCATTGGCTATTGTGATAAAATCTCACTCTGGCATCAAAGGGATTAAGATTGGTGATTGCATTTATAAAATTAATCTCTTTGCTAACGACATGCTCTTGTATTTGACCAATCCTGTATACTCGCTGAAACAGCTCCAACAACTCCTGGAAGTTTATGAGCAGGTCTCTGGTTTGAAAATTAATCAAAATATATCAGTTATTCTTCCATCACAACTTTCACATGCAGAAACAACAGAAATTCAACAAATTTGTAAATATTGTTGGACAACAACTTCTCTTAATTACTTAAGTATACAAATCCCAGAGTCTTTATCGGATCTTCAAAAATTTAATCATGACAAAGTTATCCAGGATGCACAACTTAAACTTGCTTCTTGGTAAAACAATATACTAACATGGAATGACAGCATCGACATAACCAAGTCTTTTTTGCTTCCTAAAATTATTTTTCTCTTTAGAGCGATTCCAATTAGTATACCTCCTTCAACCTTGCATAAATGGCAATAATTATTTCTCCATTTTTTCTGGGCACACAAAAAGCACAGAATCGGCCAACGAACTCTTCTGTGATGTCCAACACATGGTGGTCTTGGGTTACCAGACTTATCCCGCTATTATCATGCTGTACATTTAACACTATTGGTGAGATTTTTACTTGACACCAATTCCAGAGATTGAACATCAGTCTATAAACATTTTAAGTCTTTATTGGTCCTAACTGATATTGTATGGCAAGATAGCTGCCACAGACATCCGGAAGTGGCACATAACCCATTTTTAAAAGTGTTGCTGCACACCTGGGATAATTTTTTCCCAAAACTTCTTCCAGAAACCTCCAGATTTACACCTTTTGTGATACAGGATTGGTTTCTTGAAGGTATAACCACAACCGAGTTAACATTCTGGAAGAAAAAACAGATGACACATCTGGTAGAGCTGATGGATGGGACATCATTTTTGACTAAGAATGCCATGGAGCAAAAATTACAAAACAGATAAATTGGTTTACTTATCTCAACTGGATGTCACCCAGATCATATGTAAACCCTTGATAGAGCTTGAATGTCTTCTTAAATTACATCCTACAAAGCAAAAAGGAATGATTTCAGTACTCTACAAAATTGTAGAACAGACTGATATCTCAAAGCCATTAACATACCAATGTAAATGGTAAAAAGACTGCCCTTCACTGACTCTTGCAGATGGATGGAATGTGGTTTGGTCATCGGCAGAATTTAATTTTTCAGTCCTGGCAACATGCTACCAAATGTTTAAATTAGTTTCCCAATGGTACCTAACACCAAAATCTTTATCATATACCTCACCACGGCTGTGTCCAGGTTGTTGGGAAAACTGTGGCTCTGTTGGAACTTATATCCACTGTTGGTTGACCGACCCAGTGTTGTTACCTTTTTGACAAGCAATTTTTGGAGACAGTTACAACAATAATGGGGATGACACTAGAATTTACTCTGGGATGCCTCCTATTAGGAGAAAATTGGAATAAAGACCAACCTCAATGGATAATTACTGTTACTGTGATTCTCTTATCAGCTGCCAAACTCTCCATAGCTTCTTCTTGGAAAACTCCACTGCCCCAACTCTACAGATGTGGCATACACAATTATGGAATCATTATGTCCTAGTTAGACTTACTTTTAATTTGAATCAGACAATATCAACTAGAGTCCTCTTTGAGTTTAAGAAAATTTGGTCACCAATTTTAACTTATTTTTCTAGTCAGAAGGAAATCCCAAAGAAATTATATCACTATTATGTTTAATATATGTTGATATACATTGTATAGTTAAATGATATATTCTTAAATTATATTTACCCTTCCTCTGTCCTTAATTTTAGTAAGATCTGTATGAACCTTTCAATGGCTTATGAGGTATCAATATTTCTTCCTTTTTTGTTTTGTATTTTTCTGTCAATGTTTTTAAAGTGTACCACATTGCACACTTTAAACAAAACCTTCTTAGGATGCATAACCGTGTATACTTTTCAAACTCTATTATATTCCTCAAGGATTCCCAAAATACCTTTGGGATCCGACTTTCCCCTCCTGTCTTTCCAGGGTTCAGTATCATATTGGTCAATCCAGGAAATTAAGTCAAGGCTGCCTGTCAGTTACCACAAACCTCAAGCATTCTTTAGGTGAGCCCTCAATCAACCTTCATGAGAACCCTTAAATCATTATGCCCTGAAGGAAAAGAATGTGAAAGATCCACTGCTACTTAGGGGGGGGATTAACCACGGCCCCTGAAATGATCTTCCTTTAGGAGGATGGAGGAGAAGGTCACAGTTTGCACAGAACACTAAAAAAATACTGATAACTAAGGGAAGAGTGTTTACCTTATCAATCAGCCAATCAGCTTCATGGTTACTTCCAGAAAACTTTATTCACACACACCCCTTCCCTTGGATTAATTCTGAGCAGGTGCTTGATCAATTGGGTGCACATGCATTGCTTCTAGTGAAGCATGCATGTGCACGAGCAGTCTTGCCAAAGGGCTCTGCAAGCCTGGATGCAAGCCCCCAAAAGGGTGTTTTTTTTAGTAAGAAGAGGAATTAGAGATCATGCTTAAATTCCTGTATGACAACAAATACGGTCAGCAGGTCATGACTAGCACCCATTTGGAGACTTTAAGCCTCTTTGAGGAGGTGACCAGGGTACTTACTGAGGCTGGCCACCCTCGCAGCACCTCCCAATGCTGTGCCAAATTCAAACGGGAGAAAGCAGATTTCTATGAAGCATTGGAGGACTGGTGAGGGATACCCCCCATAATTGGCAGGTCTCCAAGGTTTAACCTCCTGCGTCGATTGGGGGAGAAGGGTGGAAAACCTAGCTGGAGTGTGAAGAGACATGCAAGTAAGTGCCCAATCCCCCCCCCCCCACACACACACCTATTATACTGGAGTGCACAATTATTTTTCCCTTGCATTTATTACACATATTTTTGTCTCCCAACACTTAGGATCTTACCATCCAAAATGAAGATGTGCATAGGGTGCACAGCATGTATCCTCCTTCCCAGGTCCTCTCCTGAAAGGGGACGCTCATCCAGTAAGTACACATAGCTCCTACTATGCAGTTAGAGAGAATGGCAATTACATCACTCCTTTTTTCCCCTCCTGTTCAAAGGACCCACGCTTTTAAAAAAAATTGAAACAAATGAAAAGGGAAGGGAAACTGATCAATGAAAAGAGAAGGGAAACTGATCTCCAAGCCATGTATAACTTGCAAATGAGCACTATTATCCATAGGGTACATAGCAGTCAAAATGCTAAATGGGTCTAGGAGATCTCACTCTGCTATAAAATCTGGCAGATTCCCTTTGCATGAGTAACACCCACTCAGCCTAATCTACCTCACAGAGTTGTTTTGAGTGTACAAAAGGGGGGTCAAAGACTGCTGTGACAGCTGTTTTGGGCCCCCACTTAGGATACTGTAATGAGGTGCAAGTCCAGTGATACACTTTGAAAAACAATAATGCTTACTTTGACAGCTGACTTCATGATTGGAGATCAGGGAAGATGGAGCCTGTGGAAGGCAGCGTTTTCTTTGGGGGAACTGATCTCTGTATTCTACATACCAGTTACAGCTATGGTTAGACTGAAATCCCTACCATGAAGTCCACGTTCTGTGGTCTACAGAAATTTTCACTACATTAGAAGAAGAAGAAGAAGAAGAGATTGGATTTATACCCTGCCCTTCACTACCCAAGGGAGTCTCAGAGCATCTTACAAACTCCTTTCCCTTCCCATCCCCACAACAGACACCCTGTGAGGTAGGTGGGGTTGAGAGAGCTCTGACAGAAACTGCTCTTTTTCAAAAACAGCTGTGCCAGAACTATGGCTTGCATCCAGCAGCTCCAAGTGGAAGTGTGGAGAATCAAACCTGGTTCTCCCAGATTAGAGTCCGTGCACTTAACCACTACACCAAACTGGCTCTTATTTACATGAGTAAATTGTGGAGTTGGTGGATATCCTGCTGCAGACTGGCAAATCCTAGTCAGTTTTGCATTGTAACCTAGGAGGAATAGGAAGTGGGTCCTCAGCAGACAACAGCACCATACAGTGTGCCAAGGGGAGACCTGTCCGAGAGACCCCAGGAATGCATATATTATTTATATTTCCTGTGTCATTGTCAACAGGACATGGAATGTGTGTGAGCATGGGAGTACAGGCTGCTGCATCCCTGGAGGACAGTGATCATGGTAAATTTACATGTATTATGGGAGAGTCATCTGTCTATGCCCAAGGATCAGTGCCCAGAATGGTAATCGTATCAGGATTTATATCTGAGTACCTGACTGAGATTGATCATCCCTGGCCAAATAGGGATCCATGGAACTGCAGTAAGGGTCAACCTGTGGTGTGGCATCAATGATGGCACATCGCATGGGAAATGTGAGCGTATGCGTGCTCCTGTTAACCTTTAATTTTCAACCACTCATTTTAGGATCAGCAGACACAGAGATCACCTCTTTGCACTCAGACGGGCAGGCAGTGGCAAAGGAATCCTCCTCTGAATCTCAAAGTGGTAAGAGCAATGGCCATTACTTGTCTTGCCATGAAATATCATTGCACAGCCTAAAGGGTACTTATTCTCTGACAGGAGTGGGTGAACCAATGACCAGGGGCCATGCTTCTGAGGCCAAAAATGTGACCCCTCCCCCAAGCATTGGACAGTGGCTAGATTTTCTGCAGACGACCGTGAAGCAGCTGCAGGCCAGACAGGAGCTCCTCAAGGCAAGCATGGACACAGCTTGCCAGACATGTAAGTATCCTTTTCTGCTTTCTCCTGTGACCAGCATCAGGAATGTGAGAGAAAACGAAGGCACACGTTTATACATCAGTGAGGTTTTTACTAGTGGTGCAACTAGTGGTGAACCTAAAAAAATAAATCAAGAGCGAGCATAACAAGCCAACACTGGATTAATGCATTCATAGACCTGTGGTATCCATAGCTATGGTAATGGTCCAACATGCTGTTAATGCTGAGCACCAACTTGTAATTTCAGTGGAAGGACATTCACGCTGCCTGACTCTAGTGGAGTGAGCCATGGTGTGACTACGGAGGGAGTTTGAGATGCTCCAGCTCACTTCTGCAGTGACAGTGCAGGAGGAAGAACAGGAGTCTGGAGACAGTGAGGAGGGAGCTGGGGCAGAGGGTGATCAGGTGATTAGTCCACTCTTGTGGACTTAAACTTTGTTACAGTTTTCCAGTTTGTTGTTTGTGTTTTAAATCTTGTTTACAAGGGAGGGTTTGGTTTTGACGTTCTTGTTTGTAAATAGTTGTTTTTCAATTGTTCTATTTTTACTGCACTTTCCTATAAAGTTATATTTTCACACAACTGTCAGTGTTATGTCTGAATTCCTTTAGAGACAGTCTTGAATAACTAACCATTATTGCATCCTGAATCAAAATGGAGGACAGAACTGAAATAAAGCACCCAATAGGACAGATAGAATGCTAACAGTGCAAGGCCACAGCTGTAATCCATGATAGGGAAGGGCTTAGGGGCTTCACTAGATTTACTATGGAGGAGAATAAGGTTTTTTGGGCTTGATGACTCGCTTACCGTGGCCAACGTGGGGAGTGCCATGAGAGGGGGTTGATGGCAGATCTATGCCTAGTTGTGGTGCCAACCCGTCTCTGATACTGTCAGACATATCAATTCTACATGCATTCCCAACATCCCCATCCTCAGTCCCTGGGCTGCTTTAGTGCAGTACAGTAATTGTGTATACTGGCCAACTGTGGGGCAGCTCTTCCCCTTTCCCCTCTCATTGTCCTTGTGAGGTCTGGCAATGCAGCGAGGACACCCTGCAGGATGCCACATAAGGCTTCACGGGTCTGCCTCCCCTCCTCAAGATATGCTGTCATTACCTGCATAAAGTCTTCCTGGTCTTTTCTCCCAGCTTCAAGCATCACCTCATGCTACCTGGTGGAGTGCCACATCAGCTCCTCACCAATTTTCTGAACTGCTGAAACATATTTTGTCCTTGCCCTTATGAGAGCCAGGCAGAATTTGGGTGACAGATTAGAGAGGTTCACTCCTGATGGACACTCTGTGGTTGTGGGGGGGGAAAGGAAAAATAAGCCGGGGAGAAGTTAACATGCAGCAGCCATAGCCTCCATTCACCACCTTTTCATGCCCTGTTATGCCACACTGCCTGTGTTTCAAGGGTTGACACTTACCTGTTGGGTTTCTATGTGCCGGACTCCCACATGCATCAGACACCAGAAAAAATGGTGGGCGATAAGTGGAAGCCTCGGGCTTTCAAAGCAGCTTTTGCTCTGGGAGGGACTTCAGACATCCGGAAGTGGCATGACATCACAACAGGAGGGATCAGACAGCGAAAACTGTGTTGTGAAATCAGACAACAGGGAAACCATTGGAATAGATCCAGTAACAAATTAATTCAGCTTGAAGAGGGATTAGAGCCAGAACCCCAATGACTGGGGGATGCAAGGCAGATGTTGCCGTGTGATTGTGAATTTTAAATCCACTAAGGAACAGTGACAAATGATTAAACAGTGTAGCTATTAACCTCTTTTCTCTGTCTAATGCAATCTTATTGAACCTATGGATGCTTCTGGAATTTTGAGAACAGGGTCTAGGAACCACCACAAAATGTCTGCCATGGGGGCCAGGGCCAATCACAAAAATGTTGGGAGAACACAAGCCAGGCATCATTCTATGACACAGGCAGCTGTTTCCAAATGGGTGCTTCCTGTAAACAAAATGATAATATTTCTTGGGTTCTTCTGAAGCACCTCCTGCTCCAATGAGATTGAGGAAGGCTGGACTGGCTAGTTGCTTTGGGGAAGGGATGGTTTAGAGAAGAAGTAAATAGGTGCCAGGAAGCCCACTGATTGGCACCGAGTGGCCACAGGTGCCACATAAGGAAGGGGATCACTGGTCTAATTTGTGCAACCTCTAGCATCTTTTAAAAGCAAAAATGATGTCTTTTTTCTCATCAGTGCCCTTCCCCCAACACTTGGTCACTGACACTGACATTGACAAAAATGGCATTGTCAGCATGGCCTGATCTGTTCAGAGTTTCAGATATTATTTATTATTATTATTTATTGAATGTCTAACCCACCCTCCCCCAGAGGGCCCAGGGCAGTGTACACCATATTTAAACCACAGTTCATTTTAAAACATTCCAAAGTATATATTAATTTAATTAAACCCCAACCATTGATCATGGTTTCCAGTAAACCAGTGAAACCATTGACCTTCAGTCCTAGATTGTGTTCTGCATGTGGTTGCTTCCTCCAAGGGACAGGGTCTTGGGATGGATGAGATGCTGGTGGAACATCTGTCCTCAAGCATAGGGCTGGTGGAACATCTGTTTTGCATGCCATGTGGAACTGTACAAGATCCCATAGGGCATTGATATCTCCAGGTAGAGAGTTCCACCAGACAGAAGTCAGGGCCAAAAAAGCTCTGGCTCTGGTCAAGGACAGCCAGACATCTCTTGGGCCTGGGATCACCAGCAGATTTTGATCTTGTGAGCATAGTACTCTTTGGGGAACATACCAGGAGAGGCAGTCCCTCAGTTAATTGGTCCCTGACCATTTAGGGCCTTAAAGGTTAGAACCAGAACCTTGAAGCAGATCCAGTACTCAACTGGGAGCCAGTGCAGCTGGCAAAGGACAGGTTGGATGTGTGCTATCATATGGATGCTTGTCAGCACCCGTGCTACTGCATTCTGGACCAGCTGTAATTTCTGGGTCAGCTTCAAGGGCATTCCTACGTAGAGCAAATTACAATAATTTAACAATGAGGTGACCATTGCATGGATCACTGTGGCTATGTTGGAGTGAGAGAGGTAAGGGACCAGTTGCCTGATTTGACAAAGCTGGAAAAATGTCTCAAGCTGATGGCCACAGTCCTTGAACAGACCGAAGAGATCACAAAAACTGTGCAGAATATTGCGCTAATAAATTTTAAATATTGATCAAAAAGATTTCATACAAAAAAGTGCACAATGTTTACATAACATCAAATGCAGGTGAAGACGGTGATCTCCGGAATTTCCATGGGAAGATGAGGCAATCTTCATCTGCCCATGGAAAGGCTTTTCTATAAACTGTTTCTATAATGCATATGATGATCCTGAGAGATCCATGAAACTGTTGATGATGAATCAGTTGAAATGAAATAGAGAGACACCACGTCATACATTATTGTGCAGAAAGAGACATGTTGAAATGGCAGAACATTCTGGAGATCACTGTCTTCACCTACATTTGATATGTTATGTAAACATGGTACACTTTTTTGTATGAAAGCTGGAAAAATGCCAGCCTGGGAACCTTCATAATCTGGGCCTCCACAGATAAGGAGGTGCCCAGAAGTACAACCAGACTTTTGACCACTGGTGCTGGTTTTAGTGGAACACCGTAAAGAGCTGGGAGTTGACATCCCAGCCTCGAGTCAATCCCACCCAGCCACAGCTGTCTTCAGAGATCATCCATTATGATGATGATGATGATGATGAGATTTATACCCCGCCCTCCCCACAAAGCAGGCTCAGGGCAGCTTACAGTCAGTGTAAATACATACATAAAACATATTTTAAAATACACCAGTTAAAACATATTATAAATATGAATATAAAACCATTACAATACGAAATACAGTACAAAAATGCAAACGGTGGTTAGAACCATTGGGCCAATGTTTCGCCGTATCTGAAGAGCTGGTATTCCTTGCTTGCCAACTCCAATGGCCCCTGCTTGGTAGTAGGTACTAGATGTTCCTGCTCAGGCAGCTGCTCCGTTGTGGCATTACAGGCTGGGCACTCCAACGGTGGCGGCCTCTAATTGAATGCCTGGTGGAAGAGCTCCATCTTGCAGGCCCTGCGGAACTGAGAGAGGTTCTGCAGGGCCCTGATCTCCTCCGGGAGCTCATTCCACCAGGTAGGGGCCGCCACCGAAAATGCCCCAGCTCTAGTGGCAGCTAGCCTGGCCTCCCGTGGGCCAGGGAGGGTCAAACGATTTTGCGACCCAGACCATAGTGCTCTCAGTACAGGGAAAGGCGGTCCCGTAAATATGTTGGACCCCGGCCATATAGGGCTTTAAAGGTGAGAACCAGCACTTTGAAGCGGACTCGGTATGCTATTGGCAGCAAGTGCAGGCCGGATGTGCTCCCTTCTAGGGAGGCCCAGCAGCAGCCTGGCCATGGTGTTCTGCACCAGCTGCAGCTTCCAGATCCGCGACAGAGGCAGCCCCATGTAGAGAGCATTGCAGTAGTCTAGTCTCGAGGTGACCATTGCATGGATCGCTGTAGCCAGGTCAGCCCGGTCAAGGAAGGGGACCAACTGCCTAATCAGCCTAAGGTGATAGAAGGCCGACTTGGCTCTGGCCGCTACCTGGGCCTCCATGGTAAGAGAGGAATCCAGGAGGACCCCCAGGCTTCGAACCTTGTTCGGGAATGCAGAGGGCGCCGTGGAGCAATCTCGTCGATGGCTGCGGAGAGCCGACTATTCCAGTCCTCCACAAGCTCATCCAACGAGCCGCCAGGGGGCATCGGATCCTGCAGAGCCGTCTGGAGCCACTCTGGGTCCATCTGGCTGCACAGGTGAGCTAAAATACGCTCGCCACCTAAACGGGGTTGGGGTGGCACATTCAGGCAAGCCCCTAGGGCATGGTGGTCTGACCATGGGACTGCCAAGGCAGTAACCCGGTCCACTGTCACCCCCGCCGCAAAGATCAAATCAAGCGTGTGCCCAGCCTGATGGGTGGGGGTCGTTACATATTGGGAGAGTCCCAGTGCCGCCATGGATGACACCAGGTCCGCTGCCCGGCTGGAGGTCGCGTCCTCAGCATGGACATTGAAATCACCCATGACTATCAGTCTAGGGTGCTCCAATGCCCAGCCTGCTACGGCCTCCAGCAGGGACGGCAGGCTACTGGCCGGTGCATTAGGTGGTCGGTACACCAGCCAAATCGCCAAACTCTCTCCCAGACCAGGCCAGCACACTCAATGCCTGTGATCCTCGGAGGCGGAAGCGCCCTAAAGGAGTAAGCCTCCCGGATGAATAGTGCCACTCCTCCCCCCCGCCCCCTAATCCGGGATTGGTGAAGGACCGAGAACCCAGGTGGGGCCACTTGGGAGAGAGCCACTGTCTCCCCCTCTCTCACCCAGGTCTCGGTCACACACACCAGGTCCGTATTCTGCTGCTGCAGAAAATCCCTTAGGGTCGAGGTCTTATTATTTATG
The DNA here is from genome assembly GCA_029375565.1 of Gekko gecko. NCBI lineage: Eukaryota > Metazoa > Chordata > Lepidosauria > Squamata > Gekkonidae > Gekko > Gekko gecko. The sequence goes on from JAPDNY010000005.1 coordinate 117,228,713, forward strand.
GACCTGGCATTACACAACACCAATGCCGGAGAGGGAGTATAGTTCCTAGCCCCACTGCCAACATCTCTCGGGATGGGACACAGTCTGGAAGAGGGCAGAGCTTCACCATTTCTCCGCCCACTTTGCATACTACTCCGCCTGCTCCCACCGCTATACTTTCCCCTTCCCAGAAGCACCGGTATTCCCTGGCCCACATCGATGCCCTCCGTGGTCTCTGCAAGCTTCAGACCGCCGGATGGGCCCCAAGCAGGACGCTCACTAAAGTGCTCAGTTTAGGACAGTAGAGTGCACAGCAGTACTCCCCCTCCCGCTCCAATTGCCTGGCCAATCCTACTCCCCAATTAATTTACAATTCTTCTAAAATTCAGTTGCCCAACTCAAATTACAATCTTGGGCCCACGGCTAATGTGGCCCAGCAATCCCTCCCACCCTCCCTCTGAATATAATCACTAAGGCGAACAGCAGTCATCAAATTAAGCTCCAATTAATTAGGATGGCCCCAACAATTAATGTCTATTTCTCAATGCAGCCCCTATATAATAATTGCCTACAAACTAATTAATTCCAAACCCCTCATTCCCTTAATTTATCTATCAATTAATTAATCAGTCACTAAACAATATACCCATTCAACGCTAAACAATAAACCAATTAATCGGGCTGTATACTCAGCCACTCTCAAGTGGCCTCTGGTACCCCAATTGGGGCCTGGGTTGTCCCAGCTGTGCAGTCCACTCAGCCCAGCTCTTCTCCTTTTGCCTGATGGTACATGGGCGGGTCTTGTCCGTTCTTTCTGTTTCGGTTTCGCTCTCTCTCCTGTCCTGTTCTTGCGAATGCGATATGTGCTATCCAGGTGATCTCTGGCCGGGGGCCCTGTGCTGCCCAGCGCTCCTGTTCACTTTGGTGTAGAGTCCCCCTTGCTGCAGGCCAACCTTACCGGCATCACCAGCATTGCCGCTGGGAAGACGAATACTACCGGCCAGGCAGCCCGCAGGTGGGGACCTAGCGCTAGGACCCTGGGCTCCTGATGGAACTCACCCCCGTCAGCTCTCATTCAGGAGGGGGGGCACAGGGCCAGCCTCAGTCCACAAGTCAGGGGGTTCTAGGGAACACCGACCCCCTCTGGATCCGGCCAGCAGCCGTCCTCCCAAGCCCAGCGCCGCGCCCCGGGCAAGCACCAGGTGTCCCAGCTCGGCCCTGGCGTCCATGCAACAGCCGCAATCCCACCGACCTCCTGCAGCCCGCAGCGCCGCCGACTGTGCCGTCCACCCCGGCCAGAGACCTATGACAGGCCGGGGAGTTGCGCGCTGGTCCCACCAGAATCAGGCCGCCGAGGCCCTCCACACGCTGCCGGCAGCACGGATGCCCCATGAGCCGCCCCCGCGCCAAATCGGGTCGCCTTCTCTCTGTGCCCTGAATCATTCAGCACAGCTGCTCCTCACTTCACACTTTAAAGTTCAGGTTCAGGTAGTTCGTAATAGGACTTAGAAACCTAGCTTCCCTGCCGAGGAGCTCAAACGCTGAGCTTTCTCATCCACTGCCGCCATCTTCAACCAATGCTGTCTTCTTCCCATGGCTGAGTTGGAAGCTGGATTTGAATGGATATAAAGCTGACATGTCTTCCAGGAAGCTCTGGGGCTGTTCTGCCACTGCTTTCTCAATTATCTTATCCAGGAATGACAAGTTCAGAACTAGGCAGTAATTGGCAGGATCCATCGGATTGAATGAAGGCTTTATTGTGAACTGGAGAGCAAAACAGTATAGCACAATATAGCCTATTTTCCATTTGTGTGATATCTGCCTACATGTGTCATTGGATCCCACATAAAATGTTTCCAATGGGGGCAATTTTGCCATTTCCCCCTTCTGCAACAGACTGACTCCCCCCAAGTTATTCTTAGGAGGGTGCCTAGGGGACGCATTTTGGACTGTTCTGTCCAAAGAAGTTTTAGGTGGGATCCAAGCCGTGGCACTTCCTGTGAGGTCCAAATGTGAGATCTGAGAATGTTCAGATGACATTTGAGTGTGGACAGAACAAGAAATGGGGAGAGGTGGGATTGATATGGTAGGTCCCACTTTTCATCAATGTGCCTTGATTTGGAAGGTCTTTCAAAAGTGCATGTACACTTGGATGCACATCGGGCTCTCTTCAAACCATGAACTGAACTTGCATGAGTTGGAGGACAGGCTGCAGCCATGATCTTTCTTCTTTCCATCCAATATAGGTAAAGGTTTCCCTTCCTCAAAAGCCAGTTGAATCTGACTCTAGGGTTGTGGTACTCATCTCTGTTTCTAAGCCGAAGAGCCAGCACTGTCCAAAGATGTTTCCATGGTCATGTGGCTGACATGACTAAATGCCAAGGTGCATGGAACGCTGTTACCTTCCGATCGAAGCAGTACCTATTTATCTGCTTGCAATTTCTTGCTTTCGAACTGCTAGGTTGGCAGGAGCTGGAACCAGAGACAGGAGCTCACTCCATCATGCAGCACTCGGGTCTCGAACTGCTGAACTACCGACCTTCCAGTCTGCAGTTCAGCATCTTAACCACTTGAGCCACTGCAGCTCCTCCATCCATATACAATGTATATTAAATGCATTCGCCATCTCAGAAATATACCTTTGAAATGAGCAATGTGCCAGTGGGTTTTGTTGCTGTTGTCATTGTTATTGTTTATGGCAGACTGTTGGGTAAGTGAGGTGGGCTGGATCTCCACCACATACATGATAATGTACACAGATGTACAGGAATTGCAAGCTCCAAAAAGTAATGTGGTTAAACATGGAGACCCAAGTACTCCCACTTTACAAACAGCACCCCAAGAAATAGACAGCATGAGAGCAGTGTTCCCTCTAAGCTGAGTTAGCGTGAGCTGGCTCACAGTTTTTTAGCCTCCAGCTCACACATTTTTGTCTTAGCTCAGGGAGGATGGCTCCAGAGCAAACTAATTTATGCAGCAGCCAAATCGCTTGCTCACAACTTTAATGCCAGTAGCTCACAAAGTAGAATTTTTGCTCACAAGACTCCACAGTTTAGAGGGAGCATTGCATGAGAGCACTGTTGCTTTGCACGCTTTGCTATTTTAGGTTAGGTTAGACATTTGAAGGTATTTGAATTCTACCACAAATCCTGGATCAAGCATAGTTGCACCCCCCATAACCCCTTATGTATAGATGAACTGTCATGTGGGAAACAGGACTCCATCTGCCCAGTACCTATACAGCTTGCTGGCTGTTGCACCATGCTGCTTCATGTCATTTGTGCAATACAATCATTACACTGTATATCTCTCAAGTAATGATAGACTTTTCAAATGCCTCTATACTTCATCATATTTCATACATTCTCTTCTTTTTTAATCGAGCTTTTCTAATACAAACATAGTTGGAAATGCATGAAAACCAATTTTGAACCAAGTAACTCAGAAAGATCTCTACATCGATAACTGTTTCGAAGTACAAAGATATCATTTGGGTAAATTATCAATGTTTAACACTCATGAGAAGTACAAAAAATGGCTTGTTTGTACTGAGTTAACATAATCTACCATATTAATTGTTTTCTCTTTTTTTGTCAAAATGCCGCTAATTGTGATCCACTTATCACCTTTGTTCAAAGCAAAGAATTTTAATTACCTTTGGAAATGTAATTAATAATAATTACATTATTACAACTGCACAACATTAATTGCAATTACTTTACAATAAAGAAGTCGAGTTCCATTTGGAAAATGTACAAGTCACTATTAACAAGCTTAAGGCATGACTGAAAATGGGATTTCACTTTTGAATGCAATACCCACATTGCTTGTTTGTCACTCTACTTTTGTGTGGCATTTTTTACAAAACACCCACAGTTTCCTTTAATGTTTAAAGCTGGGGAGGGCTTGGTGAGTTACAATCTACTCCTATGTGCAAAATGGCTTCTCCTTATTAGCATTCAAATGTTGTACTCCAGTGCAGTGAGAGAGGAAAATTGCTGTGAATTGTCTCTGACCTCTGGGAATAGCATGTTAATTTTTGCCCTGCCACTAACCTAATAACTTCTTAGGGCATATCTATACTACAGATGTAAACTGGTTTAATAGTCACTCCCTCTCCCCAGGGAAGCCTGGGAACTGTAGTTTCAGAAAAAGAAACTCTAGAGATCTCTAACAGAGAAATCTCAGCACATTCAGTAAACTAAAACTTTAGGCTTTCATAAGGAAACTGTGACCATTATGTCGCAGTGCAACCAGTATAAACCAATATAAAATGTGTACTAAAATATGCCTTTGTTGTTTCCATCTGACAACAACAAGAAGTCCTCTGTTGTAATGAACTACCTGTACCCAAGGTTTTAATGCTTAGGATATTTTTGCATCATAATGCTAATCCTAACAATATAAATCTGAAAAACATAGCTGGGGTGGGGGGTGAACGACTAAATAATGATAAATGACCAAAATATAAGGATCACATCCAGCTTTAGTCATAGCCATTTTTGGTTTTAGAAATGGCTCTTGAAGTCCCATTCTTCATTCTTCTTCCTCAAGAGAGTCTGTAACTCATGCCCACAGAAGGCCAGAATGTGTGTGTGTGTGTGTGTGTGTGTGTCACTGAGGGGGGGAGGGGCTTCAATGTCAATTTGGGGATACACAATTTTGCATTCACATAATTCACCACTCACCTGCATCCCAAACAGAGGAAATTACACATCCCAGTATAGAAAACTGTATATCTCTCTGGAGAAACAAACATACTCAAATGTAGTTCTCTCTGTCTCATCTCCTCCCCACCTCTTCTAAACCTAAAGAACTAGCTAATATTGAAAGTGGAAAAAGGGAAGGCAATGCATGCAGTTTCCATAGTGCTAGTCAGTAGTGAATACAGAGCAGCACTAATTCAAACAGGTATTAAACCTTCTAAGGGTGTGTTCAGATGGGCAGCTAATCCTGCCATTATGCCGGCTCGAATTTGATCCCAATCTTTTTAATCCATCATTGCACAACCAGACATCCCCCGGAGGATGTCTAGATGGCGTCCACTGAAGGAGGCGCGCGCAGTGTTGTTTTTTTTAAAAAAAACTTTTTGCGCATGAGTATAGGTGTCACAGCACATCCTTGTTGAAGGAGGCGCGTGGTGGTTTTTTTTAAAAAAAAACTTTTTGTGCATGTGCATAGATGTGACAGCATGTTCTTTTTGATCTGTGCATGTGTAGAGATTTTTTAAAATGGCGCCTGCTCGGGATGGTCTGACGGGAGGATTGTGTGCTGGTGGAACGATTAGATGGATGAAAGTCCACAGTTGTCCTGCAGGTAACCGAAAGCCCAGATTTAAAGTGGTATCTTTTAAGTACGGCTCTGAAGCGCGGCAAAACGGGATGCCCACGGAAGAGGGCCGTTTCCAGATGTTTGCATCTGGGCATTAACTTTAGATCTGTGAGGCAATCATGCCTCGCGTGGATCTAAAGAGCCATCTGATCGGACTCTGAGAAAGCATGAAAGTGGCATGTACAATTTCATAGCGCTGACCAGAGTTACCAGGCAATGTTATAAAACTTGTGCACCTGGCATTTTGTAACATTAAAGAACATGTTGCTCTTTCATGATAAGCTGAAGAGGGTTGTTTGACCATTGTCTTTATCATGATTTTACAGGCTGCAGTACTAGATTCTATATAATTTTTATATTGCGTCTGAGTCCCTTAATTTTACTCCAGCCCACTGAAGTGCTCTGTCTCTTCCATTCTTTTTGTTAGATTCAAATTCAATTTATTGATTATATTTATAAGTTATCTTTTCTGTGGCCTAAAGTGATCTACACTCACATACATCACTAAATAACCCAAATTAAACCACCATGTATTCTGTGCACCTTATGTTGACTATGTGTGAGATAGAGAAGGTGACCAAGAAACAAATTTTCCTTCATAACTACAAATGGCAGATAGTAACATTAACACAGTGATTTTCTAGCTTGTTGAAATGTAGAACCCTCTTCTAACATGGAAGTTTTCAATAGCATTTGGAAACGTGCAAGACTTATTGAGACCTACTTACAAAGGAACTCCTCTCCCCCTCCTCAGCATAAAATGCATGAATCTCACATCAGTTAACATGGAACAAAGGTTCTGATCCACAGTATGAGAACCATTGCCACATCAGCTACCAGTAGCAGAGCAAACAGGCAGAAAGCCTCTATTCACCATAGTTGCTCTAAATCCTGTACTGCTGAGATTCCTGGCTAGATGTCCGGAAATCAGTATACTTTTCTGCATGTTTATTTTTTATTGTATTGTAAAGCAAACTTTCTAGATGATTTTTTTTTACATCCAAGATACTAATTTGGCTCTAAAATGGCTCTACTTTCAATGTACTCTTTAAGGCAAGTTAAATTATTACTTCTGAGGGAACTGTTTACCACACTTGAAGCTTTCATAGGCTGAGTTCAGACTGGCAGTTTGCCCCAAGATAGGCACGTTTCAGCAATGTTTCACAACCGGATTAAAGGGACCGTTCACACAGGCACATCTGTCCAGTGTTCCCCAGCTGTACTCAACCCGTCTTGTAATGCTTCCCTCCCAAGTTTAAAAGTTACCTGGTAAAAGTGGTACCAAACCCTGGAAAGTACGTCTATCCGGTGTATATCCCTCACCAACAAAATGTGAATGCTAAAATCCATGATTTTGATTGTGTGCTCATGTGCATAAGTGCATATCTTCAGATTAGCAAAAAAGAAAGCCATGCCTTACAGCTGCACCTTCGGGCCAACAGTGTGAACGCTCCCTTATGCCTCCTCCTGGTATGCTCCTGCATCAGTCGGCGCAGTGTGATTGGGAAAACCCAGAACAGCTTGTTCTGGGGCTTTTTTGTCACAACTCCCTCCCGCTTCAAACTGCCAGTCTGAACTCAGACATAATATTTCTTTCTTGAAGCAATGAGGTGTTCCCAGGTCTGACCTCTCATTGAAACTCTTCCTGCATGTGGAGCACTCAGAGGGAATCTCTGTGGATTATATAAGCATATGAAGTTGCTTTGTACTAAATCAGGCCATTGGTCTTGTCTGCTTTGACTGACAGTGATTCTTTAGAGTCATGGAGCAGAGATGGGCTTTCCTCAGTAATGTTACTGGAGATCCTTTAACTGGAAATGCAAGGGATCAAATCTGAGACTTTCTATATGAAAAGTTCCCTGTCTGGGGTTGGCAGTGAGCCCCTGCCCAGTGGGAACCCCCACTCCAAACCCGGATTACTTGTCAGGAGCCAGAATGCATCTCACCCCCCTACAATGGGGCTTGGGGTAGGAATCCAAGGGTAAATGAAAGGAAGTTCCCTAGAAGTGTGAAAGGATCAAGTCCAGCCAGGAAGAGGAAGAACCAGCTGATGCAACCAGGGCCAATTTATCCATTAGGCACAGTAGGCATAGTGCCTGAGGTCCATGGTACTTTTAGGGATCCATGAAAATGTTTTAATTTTTTTTTTAAATCAGAAGAAAAATGAACTTTTAGGGTCAAAGAAATTGTTTTAATTTTTTTCTCACATAAAAAAATGAAATTTTAGGGGCCACAAAAATCTCTTAATTTTTGCCTAAAACAGAAAAAAATGTTGAAATATTTAAAGTTAAATCAAAAATATTTTTTTAATATTGATATTATTATGGTGGGAGGGGCCTATGAAGAATGCAGCCCTGATGCAACCTCTCCCCTCCCATTCTGACGCCTGTGGGAACCTCTCACTGAACAAAGAACAAGATGGCAGACCATAGGCCAGCTCAGGGTGAGAGGGACAGAGTCACAAGCCCTCCCTGAGTTCACAACAACTGCCAAAATATCAACTACTACTGATACTGCTTCTCCACTACCATTGCTTCTTTGAAAGTATTCTTGCTCAGCATCATTGTGACTATAGCCTATATATATATAAGCATTCATTATTGAAACAATCCCAGTTTTCCTTTAGGTTTGTGAAATAAAGATGAGGAATATGCTATATATGGTAAACACAGCATACTATCACTGTGGTTATACAAGGATAATAATACATTGGGTTTAATGTTCATAGTTTATGCTATTGAGATTGTTTAGCCTTCTTGTAGGGTTATTGGGTTTGCTTATCCCTTTTTTGAATAAAGAGATAGATAGATGATAGATAGATAGATAGATAGATAGATAGATAGATAGATAGATGATAGATAGATAGATAGATAGATAGATAGATAGATAGATAGATAGATAGATAGATAGATAGATAGATAGATAGATAATGATGATGATGACGATAGATAGATAGACAGACAGACAGACGACGATGACTGATAGATAGCCATTTAGAAACAAAATGCCCATTTGCTGTTCCATTCCGCATACCCTGGATGGCTAATTGCTATTTCTACTAGCCTTTTTGCACTATTATCAATAGGAAGAAAAGTTGATGCTGCATTGCGTATGCTTTTCCCCCACAGGAGTTCTACAGAACCTGCTTTAGGGTATCACCATTCCTACATAAATCACATGATGCACATGCATGACAGCATCTTGAAGTTATGTCTCTCTTCCAACCCACTGCCTACCAGTAAGATATGCGTAAGAACTTTTTAGGTAGGAGAAAATTTAGATTTGAGACACAATTAAAGGTTTTTAAAATTAATTTTACTGAACTATGAAATATACAAAAACAAATTGAGAATAGTGTTATCTATTCTCAATTGAAACATGCATGTTTATTGGGATTAAAACCATCCAGGAGCTATTAGAAGGAAAATCAATTGATAACAATTTTAAAAGCATTTTGGGGGTTTTGTAAGACTCTTATAAAAGGACTGTGTTGATTCAGTTTGAAGAACATCTCAGGTTCAAACCCCCACTCTGCTATGGAAGCTTGCTGGATACACCTTGAGCCAGTCACACAGTTTCAGTCTAACCTACCTCAAAGGGTTGTTGTGAGAATAAAATGAAGGGGAGACTGTTGTATACCATTTTGGGTCCCCATTGAGGAAAAAAATGAGGTACAAATGTAGTAAATGAACGAAATAAATAAACAAAAATAGACAATGTAATAGATGCTGCTAATTGAAATTAGTATGAATGGTACATTCTTTCAGTATCACTAGATTCTGCAACTAATTTAAAATTCAACAGAATAATATGAAGTCTTTTAGTACTTAATTAAACTTTTGTAATGCCTGTTTTACCAAGATGAATAAAATACATAAATTGCATGAGGTGACATCTAATGCACACAAAAAAGAGAAATGTAAAAAAAAAAAATCAGAACAGTGGGTACTTTAAACTGATCCTTAATAATTGAAACCAATTTAATCATTTGAGATTATTTTATTCTAGCTGACGTAATACTGTAGCAGTTTTATTCTAATTATAACCTGTTTCATTTTACTCTGCCTTTCTAGTTAATTATTACAGTCAATTTGTAAAATGACATGGTTCCACATTTGCATAGGTCACTATTAAATAAATGAATAGCTGAAATTACTGTAGCATTGAAGTGTCAACTTTGGTAGAAGTCAAGAGGACTTCAAATGTTCTTCTAACACCCCTTAATGTGTTAATGACCACTATTAAACTGCAATTAAAAGGCCAGGGGAAAAATGCATGAAACAGTTAATAGAAAAATAGCAGCGACACAATTAAAATGCTGCAGCTTTTTTTTTTTACTGATACAAAATAAAGTGATATGCTAAAAAGAGGTATAGTATGAATCGATGGTTAATACATGACAGAGTTGACAGTCTAATGATAACAAATCATAGGCTGCCTTTTAGGGAGGGGGGTGCATTCAACGTCAGTTTAACATTATCATCACCAGTAAACAAGATAATGTGGAGATCTTACCTTGTATTTAAATTGCTACTTATTATGGCACTAAATAATAGCTTTAAATAACTGGTGTCCAGAGCAGTGATATACTGTGTCTGTAAGTGATAAAGAGAACGATGGAGCTGAAAGGTATATTAAAAGTTTTTGTCATGCTAAATAAAGGATTCGCGCACATCTCACTTGTACAGTTTGAAAGCTTTTTTCCAGACAATCATGCCAATCTGGTAAGAGTGATCCATATACATAAACAGATTTCTCTGCACGCCTAGACACTCATCCACAACACAGAGCTAGTCTGAATGGTGTTATACTGAATGGATGCATCTTTGCATGGCCAAGAGAGTGACTACCAGTGTTTTTTTAAAAAAATGCATCACAAAAATACTGAATACTTTTTTTGTGGAATGGTTATGATGACATTTGAGTTTTCAGCCACAAATTGGATAATGTGATTTTTAAATTTTAATTTTTTTATTTTATTGAAAACATTTTTGTGCCAACTTTCCATTCAATCAGGGTGAATATTAGAATATTTAAACAATTACTATAGCAATAAAATTGAATTAAAGAAATTAAAAGGAAAAAATTGGCCTAAATTCATCTCAGGCCTCAAACCTTCCATCACCACCCTGAATTTCCCCCCCACCCACAAGTTTCATTGTAAAGGGCATAACATTTCTGTTTAGCAAAAACTGTTATTGAATGTGGTCGGAAGTGAGGCTGCGGTTGAGCTTCAAAGATGCCCAGGTGCAAAAGATGCTTAGATCTTAGAGCTAGCTTGTAATGCAAAATAAGAGATGGTGCTTCCGGATTGAAACGTCTTCTTTAACAGGAAGAGAGAGAGACTGTGTAAAGTAAAGTTTCCATTATCTTGCTTCTGACGCGCACATTGTAAGGTATATCAGAGAACTAAATGCATCTGTAAGGGGTCAGCCCTTTTTGCTCTTGAAACTGGCTGACCTAGCGCTAATAAAAGTTACTCCTCTGACTGACCTGGTGTGGTTTCACTGACTGGATGAAAGCTCTCCTCTACCAGCTTCATTACAAATACAATTAGAATTTTAAATTCAATTAAAACACATAAATACACAGCACTAGAACGAAGGCTGGCGGAAGACACCAATAGAGGAAGACAGACAAAGTTCCAGAGTTTTGGAGCCATGGTGGAGGCCTTTTTTCAGGTCACCGCCTGTCTAGCCTCAGATAGTGGTGGCAACTGAAGCCCCCCCTTCCACCTTCCTTCCCAGAAAAGCACCATAAGTGAGATTGTGGGTATAGTGTAGAATGTGGTTACACAGCTGTCACTGGCACCTATTAGAAAGTTTCCATGACATCATAGCAAGGAGTGGCAGAACTCCTTTCAATCAGTGCTATGGTTCAATCCAGAGATGTATTTCCTGGGTGCAAGGCTTTCTTGGTTCACCCTCCCATGACAGCCTGAAATACCCCTGAAATCCCATTGTTTTGGGTTTGTGTCCCCCAGAAACAGTATTTGGGGAGTAATTTCAGACTTCTACATGAGCTGAGAAAGTCATGCTCCATAGACAGTCTTTGCCTCTGTGGAAAGACTGCGCTGGATCCAACCCTGTATCAGCACAATTTTTGTGATAATTTTAAAGGTTAATTTTATTTTTCAGAAGTAAAATGCTCTGTTATCATGCCAGTTGCTTGCAGCAGGATTCCTTTCCCATTCCCTTTAAAAAAAAACCCTGCAAACATCAGCCAGGCTTCCCCTACCCCACTAACCCATCAATGTTTCATTATTAAAGGATCCTACTTCTTATTTATGTTTTTGTTCTTTCTCAAATCATATGCACTGTTTCTCAAGCACCAAAGCACACATCATCCACTGTATAAAAATAAAGCAAGGTAATTTCTCTTTTCATTAAGCTTGCTTCAACACTAGTTGCTTAGCTTGGAATTGCGTTTACTTGTTCACACAATTTTAATGGATAATCAGACAACATCACTGACAACCTGTTGCATTACAGTGCTATGTACAGTGTTGCTTTTCTGCCTTTTTTAAAACCTCATTTGTGGTGGTTTTTTTAGCAAACTGTAATTGCTGCACTAGTTGTCTTCGATGGACTGTCAAAGTACTGTTTCTCAAGGCTACTGACCTGTTAAATTTTCTTCTCCTTCCAGCTTAATTAATTACTTCCTGTTTCTTTCTAGGCAGGATGTTTCACAGCATTCATAAATCCATTGACAATTATTGTATTCCAGGGGTGGAGTGCGGAGTCCGACCATTTTGAATCCAACCAAAGCCATTGCTCATTTTAAAAATATTTGTTGTTATTATCTCATGGCTGCGCTATTACAAAAAAGTAATAACAAAATAAAGAAATAAAGGGAATAATTCTGGGGAAAGTGGAAACCATTGCTGAAGAGATTTTCTTTTCTGTAACTACGTATTTGAGTCTTGATCATGGTGATACATTTATACGGGGCATATAGCACTCTATTAAGTGCCATCTGAAACTTCAGTGCTGATTCTACTTTCAGCTCTCTGTGAAATAGTGCAACTGGGCAAAACCAAATATTAATAGTTCCTATACATTATGTGCTTTTTGAGCTGTACATAAAGCTGGCGTCAAGTATAACAAGTGCTTGTAATTAAACAAAGTCTGAGTCCAGTGGCACATTTAAGACCAACAAAGATTTATTCAAAGTGTAAGCTTTCGTGTGCAAAGCACACTTCTTCAGACAGATGGAATAAAATCTCCTCAAGGGTTACTTACAGGAAAAAAAGAGGGTGGGGGGCAGCCTTTAGAAGGGGCCTATCAAAGTCAAGATACATATGCCGAGCTGAAATTGGATCAGGTGGCTGGTAAGATCAGTGGATAGCTGCAAATTAGCATGTAGATGCAAGAGTTAACAAAAAGATGTGAGAATTAAGCTAGAGTCCAGCAATACCCCCAAGATAAGCTCCACCCTGTGTACATGGGAGAACAGAGACTCAGCATGTGCACACTTCTTCACATACACTGAAACAGATTTCCTCAAATATTGCATGTAGGTGGTGGTGGTGGGGGTTATATATGACACAATACCAGCAAGGAGAAAAAGAAACTGCATATATCAATAATGGCAAGATTACATAAATATAATACAAAAAGTAATACAGAGAGTACAAAGGAAACTGGCACAGAAGACACAGGGACGAAGACTTCGGATTTCAATCTTCGTTTTGATAGCTCTTCCTCAATAACTTCATTACACTTCATAAAGTGCTCATAGTATACAGAAGCCTTTGAAACAATATATAAGGCAAAATGTCCAATCCTTGTACCAAAAAAGTCAAAAACAGGCAACCGATTGGCAATAGAACTTATTCTCGACAATACAAGAATAAGTTCTATTGCCAATTGGTTGCCTGGTTTTGACTTTTTTGATACAAGGATTGGACATTTTGCCTTATATATTGTTTCGAAGGCTTCTGTATACTATGAGCGCTTTATGATGTGTAATGAAGTTATTGAGGAAGAGCTATCAAAATGAAGATTGAAATCCGGAGTCTTTGTCCCTGTGTCTTCTGTGCCAGTTTCCTTTGTACACTCTATTACTTTTTGTATTTTTGTATTATATTTATGTAATTTTGCCATTACTGATATATGTAGCTTCTTGTTACTCCTTGCTAGTATTGTGTTATATATAAACATCTTTCACTATTTTTGTATATTATTTGAGCGCTTTTTTATCTGCGTTATTTATACAGTGCATTTTTGCTTCATTCTGATTCAGACCAGTAAGAACTTGGGTGATCTTATTTATGTTTGTATTTATTTGATTTATATCCTGCCCTCCATGCCGGAGCAGGCTCAGGGCGGCTTACATAGTACTGTAACAAGATAACACAATTAATTAAATAAAATTGCAATAAAATAGATCTAAAACTATACTTAAAGTGCTAGCACAATATAGCAATGGTGGGCATCCGACAGTCAGCTGGCAATATGGTCTGGGTCATATTGGCGGAGTACAGGCTATTCAAGTTGGTGTAATATTTATATTAATGTTGATGTTAATATTTTCTGTACATCTTAACTGACTGGTTCAGTTCCATCTAACATGGAAGACGGAAATAGCTTTTATAGCACAATGCTGGTTTACGTGTGTGATTCATATCAGGAATATACTGTTTCCTAATCTTAATGCTATATATTAGACAAAAAGGTGTACAACTCTCCATGAAACCCTGCTGCATCAAGATCAAGTGCAAAGAAGCCATAATTGCATATGATTTTGTTCATATGTTACAGGTGTTTCGTTCCCTCACGACTAAAGGGCACTTGAGTCCCTTCTTCCCTCATCTCTCATTTATCCTTATATTTCCATTATTTTCAGTACTGTCATGGATTAACTCACTTGGGGAGAGTGAGAGATCCATGGTTTTGCTCTGGCCATTTTGGGATGGGTGATCTACCAGGAACTGGATGCAATATTCAGATTAGAAATATTCACTTGGATAATGCAGTTTCCAATTATCAGTGTAACCAAGGGTCACCAAAAGCTTTTGTCACTGCAAAGCAAACACAGAAACACAATTAGTTAAGGTCAGGTAAGTTAAATATGCAGTTTAAGCAATTTAGATTTTTGCCTGTTTACAAATTCCAGATGGGTAGCTGTGTTAGTCTGCTACTGGGAAAATGGGGGGAAAGAGTTTTGAGACACCTTAAAGGCCAATGAATTTATTGTGGCATGAGCTTTCATGGACTAGGGAACACTTCATTAGTTGCATGAAATATCTCCTCAGTGTCTTGGTACAAGGGTGGGAGGATGCCAGGAAATGCTGGATTTCTTACATGTTTAATGTCCTTTTGGTCCAGAGTTCACGTTTATGTGAACATAAGAACATAAGAGAAACCATGTTGGATCAGGCCAATGGCCCATTCCAGTTCAACACTCAGTATCAAACAGTGGCCAAAACCTAGGTGTCATCAGGAGGTCCATCAGCAGGGCCAGAACTCCAGAAACCCTCCCACTGTTCCCACCAAGCACCAAGAATACGGAGCATTACTGCCCCAGACAGAGTGTTCCATCTATACCTTGTGGCTAATAGCCACTGATGGACCTCTGCTCCGTATGTTTATCCAATCCCCTCTTGAAGCTGTTTGTGCTTATAGCCACCAACACTTTCTGCAGCAGTGAATTCCACATGTTAATTACTTTTTGGGTGAAGAAGTACTTCATTTTATCTGTTCTAAACCTACTGCTTATTAATTTAATTGAGTGCACACGAGTTCTTGTATTGTGAGAAAGTATTTCTTTTCTACCTTCTCTATCCCAAGCATAATTGTGTAAACCTCTATCATGTCACCCCTTAGTCATAGTTTCCCCAAGCTAAAGAACCCTAACCTCTTTAACCCTTCTTCTCAGGGTTCTCCCATTTTTACAATACAAGAACTCGTGGGCACTCAATGAAATTGCTGAGCAGTCAGGTTAGAATGGATAAAAGGAAGTACTTCTTCACTCAAAGAGTGATGGAATTCACTGCCACAGGAGGTGATGATGACTACAGGCATGGATGGCTTCAAGAGGATATTGGATAAATATATGGAGGTCCATCAGTGGCTATTAGCTACAAGGTATAGATAGGAACTCTTGATCTGGGGCAAATGATACTCTGTATTCTTGGTGCTTCAATGGGGGGCAACAGTGGGAGGGCTTCTAGTGTCCTGGTCCCACTGGTGGACCTCCTGATGGCATCTGTTATTTTTGGACACTGTATGACAGAGTGTTGGACAGGATGGGCCATTGGCCTGATCCAACATTGGCTTCTCTTATGTTCTTATGTAAGGTATTCCATTCCCTTAATAATTTTAGTTGCCCATTACTTTGAACTCACCAACATTGAACCTCATTTACCACTCACTCAGCCCCAACAGATCCCTCTGGAGCACCTCACAGTCCTCCCTGGTTCTCACCGCCCAGAACAACTTAGTGTCATCTGCAAACTTAGCCACTTCACTGTTTACTCCCAACTCCAAAGCATTAATGAACAAGTTAAAAAGCACTGGACCTAGTACGGAGCCCTGTGGTACCCCACTGCTTACCACTTTCCACTGTGAAAACTGCTCATTTATACTCACATGAACCTGCCTTCCACTGAATCAGACCCTTGGTCCATCAAAGTCAGTACTGTCCACTCAGACTGGCAGTGTCTCTCCGGGGACTCAATTAATTAACCAGTTTTTAATCCTCTTATCCCATGACTGCTGAGCTTACTTAGGAGGCTTTGATGAGGAACTTTATTAAAAACTTTCTAGAAATCTAGGTGAACAACATGTACTTGTTCACGCCCTCAAAGAACTCTAAAAGTTTAGTGAAACAAGCTCTATAAAATAAAAGGCCTTCCCTTACAAAATCCATGCTGATTCTTCTTCAATAGCTTTTGTTTGTCAATGTGCCTATTAATTCAGTCTTTAATAATGAGTTCCACCAACTTGCCTGGTATTGACTTTAGGCTGACTAGCCTGTAATTTCCTGGAACTCCTCTGGAACCTTTTTTAAAGATGGGGATTACTTTAACTACTTTTCAGTCCCCATTTAAAATTAACTGTAAGCATCAGCCATTTCTTTAATATTTGGGGCAATGACTCCCAAAGGTTGGAACAGTTTTTTTTAAAAAACAAAACAAAACAGTGCATCATCACCACCACCACCACCAGTGCATAGCTGAGAAAAATGTAGATATATTTAAAGCAGAGATGACAGTTGTTGAGCATTGTGATGTATCATCTTGACATGAACTGAATGAGGTAGATTAGTGACTGACACGAGCAATGTCAGAATTTACATTGCCGCACACACAAACTCTATGGAAATCTACTATTAGCTGCACTTCCAGTAAGCAGTGATGAGTAATGAGGTAAAAATTGACAATGTCAATAGTTATAAGCCCTCACAGGCGGGATAATGAACTGTACTATCTCTGTGTGTGTGCAAGTCTGCGTGCATGTGTGTGTATAGATTATGAAAGTTTAATTGTGGCATCTTTCATTAAACTTCTATTACCCACAGCAACAAATATCATATGAATAGAGAGGTAATACAATTAATTTTTGGCTAAACTAAGCAAATCTTGCAATGCATGAACCAACATAATGTGTACCTGACACACACACAGATACCAATTATTTTTAAATCAGATAAATTTGCTAGTGTTGATTTTGCTTCCATGCTTTTTCTAATATAAAAAGATCCCTGAAAAATCAGACCAATGGCCTGTCAAACCTGTTGTCCTGTTTCTAACAGTGGCCAGTCAGCTTTTTCTAGGTAGAAAGTAAAAACTAGTGCTCCTTGGTCATCACCTGATAGTGATATTTTCTCTAGGCCTTAGGCTCCACTTAGCTATCATGGCTTAATAGCCATTAAGAGACTTACTATTCATAAATTTAACTAAGTACCTTTTCAAAGCCATCTTAAGCCAGTAGGCCTCACGATATCCTTTGGAAGTCATAGGTTCAGTACTGGTTGAAAAAGTAAATATTTTAAAATTTATCCTGAAGTCACTACCAATCAATTTTATTGAGGCACCCAATGTTCTGTTGTTGTAAGGAGAAAAATATTTTTTCTTTAACTTTCTTCATGCTATTAGTAATTTTATAAACCTCTTCTTTTAAACTCCAAAGCTCAAATTCTTAAGCCTTTCCTCATAGAAATGCTTTAGCCTTCCTCTGACATCTTAATCATTTTGACTGCTCTTTTCTGCCCCTTTTCTAGATCTACAGAATTCTTTTGGTGAGTATACAGTAGTTCACAGGTGGTGCACTCTATATTCATACATTCATTTTATTTTCAGTCTGGTAAGTAAACATAAGCAGATGTATTATCTCCTTTATAAATAATATCTGGACTCTCCAAGAACCATATTAAAATCATATTTTTTACCAACATTAATTGGGTTCTGCCATTCTAAGTCCACCAAAGTCAATGAGCTTTAAAAATGTTCTCAACAGCTGACTTGTGGCACCCTGATAGGGTTTTCAAGGCTAGAGATGAACAGAGGTGGCTTGCCATTACCTGCCTCTAAGTAGCAATCCTGGGAATCCTTGATGGTCTCCCATTCAAATTCGAATCAGAGCCAAACTGGCTTAGCTTCCAAGATCTGATTAAATCAGACTAGACCAGGCCATCCAGGTCAGGTGCAATAACACTTTTTTTAAAAAAAAATTGGGATGATTTCATACACCATGTTTTTCCTAACTGTTGCTAACATAGAATAAAGCTTTTCCATGGCCACAGCATACCTCTTTCTCATGCACAAACTTGAAGAACAATCAGTGCAAGATTCTGCTGATCTGGCTTTCTAGATTGTGACTCATTCAAGATGAAATCCACAGGAAAATTAGGCATCTTCATGTTCCATTTCAAATTAATGGGATTTAAGAACAGAGTTAAAAGTTCAAGGATACCTAGAAAGTGAAAGCCAAATGGCACATTCAGCACTATCATGTGATACAGCTGTTCCTGGTCTATATCAGCTCAGACTGCAGGTGGGTGATTGTGTGTTTGAAAGCTCCTGTATAAGGCAAAAGCCTCTGCATGTGGAAAACCAGCACAGCAGGTGAAACCTAAACTAAAGCTCTTTTTCCTAACTGCCAGCTTGTCATTATCATCATCATTTTTGTAATCACAATAAATTAGTAATAAATTCGACTTTATGTCTTTGGAGACAAAGGGCATAATCTACAAATCCGACTGCCAGTACAATACCAGTGGTAATGGAAAATGCCATCAAGTTGCTGATAACTTATGGCAACCCTGTAGTGTTTTCAAGGAAAGAGATAAACAGAGGTGATTTGCCATTGCTTGCCTCTGTGTAGTGAGCCTGGACTTCTGCGTGTGTGGGGGATCTCCCATACAAGGACTAACCACAGCTGACCCTGCGTAGCTTTCCAGATTCCATCCAAGTCATGGCTACAATGCCAGTATTGTTCTTCCATCCCATAAAATCTCAAGCATACTGCAATCCAGTAGCAATCAAGATAGCTGCAGACTGTTGGAACATCTCCAGTCTAAGAACCACATCCACTTTCAATAATTCCTTTCATAAGAACAAGTGTTTGCTGATGATATGACCTTCATTCTGGAAGAACCACAACTTTCCATTGAACCCCTCCTAGAGACTCTTCAAATTTATGGAAAGGTGGCAGGCCTCAAAATTAACAAAGGAAAAACTAAAATATTAACAAAAAACTGTAATGAGAAAATGACAAAGTATATACAAGAAATATCAGGCTTTGAAGTTAGTAAAAAATTAAAATATTTAGGTATTTTGATAACAAATAGATGTAGCTTGCTCTATGAAAATAATTATATTAAAATACTGTCAGAGATCAAGAAAGATTTAGAAAAATGGAAAGATCTACAAATTTCATTATTAGGAAGAATAGCTACAGTGAAAATGAATATTTTGCCAAACATGATATTTCCTTTTAACACAATACCAATCATATAAAGCTTACAATTTTTTAAAGATCTAGAATAATTTATAAAAGATTTTGTTTGGCAGTCAAAAAGACCCAGAATAAGGCTGAAATACCTCCAAGATGGTAAAGAAAGAGGGAGATTAGCATTATCCGAATGGTTCATCTACTACAAAGCAGCAGCTATGAGTTGGATTAAAGACTGGATTTCTTTAGACAATGTCAGATTATTAAGATTAGAAGGGCATGATCTTGCGAGGGGATGGCATGCATACATTTGGTATGACAAAGCAAGTAGTCATAAACATTTTAAACAGCACGCTTTAAGAGGCGCTTTATTTAAAATATGGGATGAAATAAAAAAGAAGCACTATAGAAAGATCCTTAAATGGGTTTCCCCTTTAGAGGCATTTGTGAAACCTACTGTATTTCTAAAATACACTAAATGGAGATATGAAGATCTGATTGACAACAAAGGTAATCTAGACGCAGTAGATATACTAAAAACACACACACTAATATGACTTGGTGGGAAAGAACTCGATTAGAGTCAAGATGGACAAAAGATAACAAAAATGGATTTTATGTTAAACCAACTGAACTGGACAAGACCTGGTTAACAACAATGAGAAAATTATTTTTAAAAGTATATAATTTTTACTAGAAACCAAAATGCAAGATGAATGGGTAAGACCTTCTATAATAACTTGGGCATGTGATTTTGGCTATAACACAGAACTAGATCAGTGGTCCAAGGTATGGGTGAAAAATATAAGGTATGTTAGGGCGATTTCGTTTAAAGAAAATATAATGAAAATGTTTTATAGGTGGCATCTTTCTCCAGATAGATTAAATAAATTTTCTAGAAAAATCTCAAGCAAATGCTGGAAATGTAAATGAAGGCTGAGGACAGACTGGCAATTTGCCCCGGGAAGGGACCCGGGCTGACAACGACTCAATATCGGATTAAATGGAATGTTCACACAGGCACATCTGCCTGGCGTCCCCCACCCGTAGCCTACCGGTGCTGTTGCGCTTCACTGCCGGATTAAAAAAACACCTGATAAAAGCCGTCGCAAATCCAAAAGCCTGCGTTTGTCGCGCGTTTCTCCGCTTCCGGGGAGTCTGAACGCGCAGGCGAAAAACCGGGAGCAACCCGCGTTGGGCACGAGGCAGCAGCACTGTGATTGGCTGCGCTCCGCTCCACTGCCCAATGTGGTGCCGGCATTGCAGGACAAAAAAAAAAAAATCGGCAAAATGCGCATATGCGCATGAGCGCTCATGCGCACATACACCCATGCACCCACAGCCGAATTAATGGGGAAACGGCAAATATAGCACACCTCCGGCGCGGCAGTCTGAACGCTCCCGCGTGCCTCCGTCCCGTATCTTCCGGCAGCGGCCCCCGCTGTGTGGACGGGAAAACCCGGTATAGTTTAATCCGGGGTTTTTTTTGCCGCGACTGGCTACCGGGGCAAATTGCCAGTCTGTCCTCGGCCAAAATATTGGTATGTACTACCACTTGTGGTGGTCGTGTAGAAAAGCCAAAAAAAATGGATATTTATAAAAGAGGTTACAGAAGATATTATAGATACAAATATTGAATTTAAACTAGAACTCTTTCTCTTGAATATGATTGCCGATTCTTTTAAAAAGACTGATGTGTACTTAATTATGCAAATTATGACAGCCGCAAGGATTTGTTTCACAAAATTGTGGAAAAATGAAAATATACCAACTAGGGAAGACTTTGTTTGTAAATTGTTAGAGGTAACAGAAATGGGGAAACTAACTTTTACATTACAAGGCAAAAAAGAAGATGTATTTGGAAACTGTTGGTTGTAAGTGTATTGTTAGTTAAAAAAAATATTATTTGGCTAAAAAATGGATTTGGTGTAATTAGTTAAATAGAATGGAACTGGAGGTGCTCTGTTAACAGATAAGTTATGTTATATTTATGGCATGGTTAAGTAAAAATGGAAAATAATAATAATAATAATAATAATAATAATAATAATAATAATAATAATAATAATAATAATAATAATAATAATAATAATAATAATAATAAACCAGAACAAGTGTAGTGCAGGGAGTAGAGTGTTGGACTTATTTATTTATTTATTTGTTCGATTTTTATCCCACCCTCCCGCCTAAGCGGCTCAGGGCGGCTTATAACATCAATAAAACCAATAAGTGAAATTGGTTACAGTGCAATCCTATATAGAGTTACCTCAGAGGCCCAGGCTCAAATGAATGCAAACTATTGGCACACAGGCTGGGGTAGGGGGATCAAAGAAACAAACAGAAGTTCAGCTGAGACCCCAAGCCATTGTTTGAAATTGCTTTATTGGGAGCAAGTAGTTTTAGAAGAAGAAGAGAAGAAGAGATTGGATTTATACCCCGCCCTTCACTCCCCAAAGGCATCTCAGAGTGGCTTACAAACTCCTTTCCCTTCCCCTCCCCACAACAGACACCCTGTGAGGTAGGTGGGGCTGAGAGAACTTCTGACAGAAACTGTCCTTGAGAGAACAGCTGTGCCAGAGCTTGTGACTGACCCAAGGTCACATCAGCAGGTGCAAGTGGAGGAGTGGGAATCAAACCTGGTTCTCCCAGATAAGAGTCCGCGCACTTAACCACTACACCAAACTGGCTCTGTATCCCCAAATAAGGACACAAGACATCACTATGCTAGTTTATTAATGGCAGATCTACATCAATTAAACATCCCTGAATTAGGTGAGGTGGTTGTCACAAACAGCCTACCAAAGATGCCAGCCCTTCTGGCAAGCCACCCTGGCTTCAAACTTAGCAAGCCTTACCACTGGCTTTGTTTATTGTCACCTGCACGTAGAACTGTGCAGAGACTGTTAACCACGTCTTCCTCCTCCCACATGCTGTTCCAGCACCTCAGGGCTCAGTTGATGCAACTCAACCACCAAGGGTGTTCCCTCCCCAACCCACCAGGCCTCTCAAACTAATAATGGGCTAGAGCCTCCCCCCATTCTTAGATGGCTCAGGGTGCTTGCCAATTATTCTTACCTATACTGTAGCCCAGCCCTGACCTGGATGGCCCAGGCTAGCTCAATCTCATCAGCTTTCAGAAGCTAAGCATGGCTGGCCCTGGCTGGTACTTGGAGAGGAGACCACCAAGGAAGTCCAGGGTTGCTATGCAGAGGCAGGCAATGGCAAAGCATCTCTGTTTGTCTCTTGCTTTGAAAACCCTAGGGGGTTCTATAAGTCGGCCATGATTTGATGGCACTTTCTGTCGCGGGTTCGAACAGCAGAAGTGGCAGGCACGGAGTGGGCCAGAAGAGAGTGCGAGTATCCAAATAAATACTGGATGCTTCAGCTAGGTGCAAACTATATACATTTATTTACACACCACAGCCACCATCAAACAGAGTGTCAAAGTGCTCTGCTGCAATCATACAAATGAGGAGGAGAAACTGTACATCACTCACTGTACATTTATACAAACACTAGCCAATCAGGCTTCAGTGCTGAGTCACTGTGATAGCAGTGGCAAGATTGCCCTGAACCGGTTATAGCCAGCTCTTACAGAGACTCCTGGCTGACAGCTACCTGTCACTAGATCAAACACATCTAGCCAGATTTACAAGACATGTGGATTTCAACACTTTCCATCATATTGTAGCAGCTCACAGTATTCCTGCCAAAACTAGTTTTGCCTATAGTTGCCAATCTCCAGGTGGAGGCTGGAGATCTCCTGCTATTACAACTGATCTCCAGGCGACAGAGATCAGTTCACCTGGTGAAAATTGCCACTTTGAAAGCTAGACTCTATGACATTATGACCCAAACCCCACCCTCCTCGGGCTCCACCCCCAAAATCTCCAGGTGGTCCCCAACTGAGAGCTGGCAACCTTGGTTTTGCCTAACCAGTCAAAAGCCCAGGCCTACTTAGAGAATACCATTATTCCTCAGGACAACTTGGAGAAAGGCTTCCAGACCAATTTTCTTTCCCAAAAATTCCTGCTTGGCCCCTCAAAAGCTGACCAGTTGCTTCTACATTGTCTATGGTGAGCATGGGTTGACAAGGGCTGGCTGCCAAGAGCAGGACATAGCTTCTCCAGCACCCATTTGATCGGCTGCTCCATGCACAAAGCAGCAAATGACTCATAAGGAGCCAATAGTGGTCAAGTGCATTGTTAAAAATTGGGACTGGCACAAACAGACTTGCAACTAAATTATGTCTGAGCTTAGTTACTGAGTCACTCACAGGATTATGAGTCGTGTGCAAATCTTGCAGATCTTTAGGTTTTAATTAGGAAAGTTTTATGCTGCCTTTCCAGAGACCTGCTTTAAGCAGATCTTGAAGGATAAACAACACAATAGTCAAAACAGCAATGTAAGAATTATCAGTATTTAAACAAGCCATAACCGATCCAACATTTATCGAAAGTAGGAATCTAAAAACAGAACAATAAAAATAGCTTGATTATCTCATTAGTACTAATCTTAAGTGTTTCATGTGCACATTGTAATGTGTGTGGAGCATACTTTTGGTTACAGTGCTTATGCTAGCAAAGCATTTCAGAAAGACAAAAACTGTAATAAAATCATTCATGTGAGACTCTGCCCTTAAATGGGCAGAATTAAATCCATTAAATGAGTGCCTGAAAAAAATCTGTACCAGCAGAATCAGTCAGTAATATCATTTTTACTGGTACTGATTTTCCTGCTATCATGATTTTGACAAGCAGAGAACCAGATCATTCCCTCAGTCCGGTGGGAGAGATGTATATCTATGAAGGTAACCTTCCTGTACCTTGTGATCCCTCTCCAGATCCCACTGGAGTGGTTTGGTGGGTCTCTTGGGGGAATGGAGCTGCCAGTTTGTGTTATGCCTGACTGGTTGCTGTTGTTTACAGGTGAGTTCAAGTCTCATGTCTGTATTATGTGGCATTCACTCCAAGCATATAGTGTTCACTGTATCCCTTTCTGGAATTTAATTGCACACAGAAATTTTTTGCAAGAAGACTCACTGAATGAGAAGGGCCACTTTGCAGATACAGCTCTTTAGGTCCATGGGATTGCTCCCCCTCCAGGTAAACTGGGACTCCCCTGTGTTTGTAGGAGCCCCTGCAGGTGAAAGACATTGCTGGATCAGGACAAATATACTAAGATGTCCTTTTTATCTCATTAACCTTACAAAGTCCTTGATTCTTAACACATGTTCCTGGTCTCTCCTGGGCTTGCCTGCAGCCATGTCTGTTCAGGCCAAAGTTTGATAGCTTTAACAGGATACCTATTCTTTCAGTTTAATGACCGCAACTGCTTAATGTGTCATAACTCGTTTTTCTTTTTGTGTCAAGCACTTTATCATCCAGGAATCTTTTAAGATGTTACATGCTTCAGGGGGGTCCAGTTCTGGGGAGTTTGCACAATCAGATAGAAATACAGTACAGCTATGGGTTGCAGATATGGCATAGTTGCCAAAGTACTGAATAGGTAGATGGCTGCAAAAAAATAATGCTATTCTCATGGGATGCTGTATCATCCAGTTTATGTAGGCCCCACTAAAGCAGTAAATTGGGGGTGGTGTACATTGGGGGTCATTTATTTTTTTATTTTATTCAATTTTTAGACCGTCTTCCCTGCAAACTAGTTCAGGGAGATGAATGCCCCCACTGAATTTCAATAAGCATTGTGATGTGGTTACTATAAGCCAACTCAATGAAACAAATCCACCCCCAATACAGGCATCAGGATGAAATATATTTGCTTAAATCCAGATGAAATCAATGGCGCTTAAGCAGGCGTAACTGTGCCTGGGATTGCAGCTATAAATTGTAAGATTAATGTTACAGTGGCAAAATGGTCAATTCAAGCAGGAAAAGAACTACTTTCTGGTAGTTGATCAAAGGTGTAAAATGAATGAGCGAGGTGTAGTAGGAAACATCAGCTGTTGCTTATTTCTGGAGCCTTTGTTTTGGGAGACTAAGTCCTATGAGGAAAGGTTGAAGGAGCTGGGTATGTTTAGCCTGGGGAGGAGACAATTGAGAGGCGATATGATAACCACCTTCAAGTACTTGAAGGGCTGTCATATAGAGGATGGTGCAGAGTTGTTTTCTGTTGCCCCAGAAGGTCAGACCAGAACCAACGAGTTGGAATTAAATAAAAAAAGTTTTCAGCTAAACATTAGGAAGAACTTCCTGACAGAATGGTTCCTCAGTAGAACAGGCTTCCTCAGAAGGTGGTGGGCTCTCCTCCTTTGGAGGTTTTCAAACAGAGGCTAGATGGCCATCAGAAAGCAATGCTGATTCTGTGAATTTAGGCAGATCATGGGAAGGAGGGCAGGAAGGGTTGCATCAATGCTTAGTTCTTGTGGCCCTTTCTCACATGCCCAGGTAAATGCTGATCATCACTTTGGGGTCAGGAAGCAATTTTTCTCCAGGCTAGTTTGGCCGGGGATCCTGGAGATTCTTTTTTGTCATTTTCTGGGCATGGAACAGGGGTCACTGGGGTATGGGGGGAGGTATTTGTGCAGGAGGTGGACTAGATGACCCTGGAAGTCCCTTCCAACTCTATGATTCTATAATTCTATACTATTCCCTTTCCTTCAGGAACAGAAGTTCCACCCCCCCGCCAAGTTGTGTCAGAACAGATAGTTCCTGGCCTGTTGCCCTGCACAAGGTGAGGAGAGCACCTAAAAAGCAGTTATGAGGTGCAAAGGACCAAGCTGATAAAAATCTGTTCCCCTTTCCTGTAAAGTAGGTTGGCCATAAATTAATCTGCCCTCTGGCTGGAACTAGATACAACAGTGAAATGGGGATTACCACTAAAAATGGCAAGCCTGAGATGAGCTCCTTTCCTGGTTTCATAAAGGCATTAAAGATCCATACTTCATGCTGTCCAAGACATGAGGAGTGCACAGGAAAAAGCATTTTCAGAGCACACAGACTCTTTTTCTAGGGAGACATGTTCAGCTCTAATTGCTTTAGTCTAGGGGGCAGGTCTCCCACTATAGCCTGAACCTCCCCTTCCCCACTGCTGTTCAGCAAGGCAGTGGGGAGCAAATGGGGGAAATTTCCTGATGCGCGTTGGTGGGACGTTACTTATCCCTACCCCCCAGATTTTCCGACTGTACTGCCAGCTAATGTTGGCAACCATTTAATCTGTTTATCTATTACATTTTTAATCCCACCATTGTGGCTCCCACTTGGTGGAATGGCCTGTCTGAAGAGATCAGAGAAGCCCCCAGATTTCTATATTTTTGTAGCATGTGCAAAGCAGAATGTTCAGGATATTTTGATAAGTGCAACAGGGTAACAGTTATTTTCTGTGAATTTTTAGCAACCTCATTGTATTAAACTGTTTCATTGCATCATTCTTCAGTTTTCTAATCCTGGTTTATTGTATGAATTATACAGGTTTTACAGGTTTAATTTTGTAATTGAGTTTTTATTGCATATTTTAATGTATGATTTTATTAAATTTCTGTATATTGTATATTGTTCAATTGTTTTAAATTGGGTAATGAACACATGAAAATAAAATAAAATAAAATAAAATAAAATAAAATAAAATAGATCCACATTTTCAAACTAAATGAAGTGTAATTGTGGAAATGTGTCATTTCCTTGTCCTGATCTAAGAAAACAGGGATGGCAGTGGGATTCATGCAGAAGTTCACAATGCTGTGGTGCCATGTCATACATTTTTATAAATAAATATTGAGAAGGAGAAACTCAATATGAAGATACAGCTTTCAGTGGCAACCCCATTTTCATTGCTTTGTCTAGTTCTGTCTTTTAAACCTCTGAGGGTCTCTCATCAGTGGTGATGCTGTTGGGCTCTTGGCATGAAGAAAGTCTGCAGGACTAGACTAGCCTTTTTCAATGAAATGCAAAAATAAATGTTTAAAAATCTCTGGTTGATAAAACATAATAAACCAATAAGCTTTTTTTGCATCTGGGCCTTTATTTTTAGCTTTTCTTCAACGGGGCCCTCAGGACAGTCGACTAAAATAACTTTTTTCATTCACTTTGCAGCTTTGTTTATAAAACCTAATTTATATTCTGCACATGCATTTGATATGGCTTCGTTATTTCTGCAGGCAGGAGGCTGGTATGGTAAACTTTTTTTTTTTTTTTTACCATAAATGTAAATAGAACAGGAAAGTGTGCAGACATAAGTGCAGAAGATTTCCTGAATAGGGGACATAGACTATATGCATTAGTTTATACATTTGCCTGGGAATGGTGCTGCATTGACAGTACAATGTTCTTCCCCTAAAGCACAGATAACCTCCACTATGAAACAAGCCTGTATCATGAATGCATGATCACTGCAGATCCCTAGGAGGAAATGAGGAAGGCCACGCTAACTAGGGTTGCCAGATCCTATTTTGTGGCCAGCGGGGGCTTTGGGTGGGTGGGTGTTCCAGGAGGGTGTAGGGACTCCTTGATGCAATGACATCATGCATAAGTGACATCATCATGTTAGGGACACAGCCCCTTGTAAGGCACCGGCAGCCCCCACTCACAAAAAACATTTAAAGGGAAGGTTCCCTTTAAATGGTTTTTTGCGAGTGGGGCCAGGAGCAGCCTGCACCTGAAATCCAAGCTGTGAATTTGCCACTTGGAGTTCAGGCATGCGGCTTGTGGCTGCCCCTCTCCCTCCCCCCCCCTGCAAGATTTAAAGGGCCCTCCAGCTGATCAGCTGGCCATGTGCTCCTGCTGATCAGCTGGAGAGCTCTTTAAGTCTTGCAAGAGGGGAGGAAGAGAAGTGGCCATGAGTGGTCGCTGTTGGGGTCAAGGCTTCCCCACCAGCCAGCTGGTCAGTGGCAGGCAGGAGCCCATGATATCAGGGGATCCCCTGCCCTCACCTGGGGATTGGCAAGACTAACTCTAACATGGCTAGAAGCAGCTGTGTAAATAGTTTTGCCAGCCTTCAGGTCAGGTCCAGAGATCTGGAGTTGCATTGGATTTACATACTACAGAGCTCAGTTCCTCTGGAGAAAGTGTATGCTTTGGAGGATGGGCTGTATGGCATTATACCCCACTAAGGTCCCTCCTCTCCCCAAACCCCATCCTCTCCAGGCACCACCTCAAAATCTCCTGGAATTTCCCAACCTATACTTGGCAATGCTACTGCCAGATCTTCTAATTGGAGATACTGGAGATCAGACCTGGGACCTTCTGCATGCCAAGCAGACGCTCTACCACTGAACGACAGTCCCTCCCCAAATAGTTAAAGTTCTTTCTTCTGGTAGTTTCCCTTATTAAGACTCCCCTCTGAGGTGTTAATTACTGATAACAAATCATAGATAGATAGATGTTGTTGTTGTTGTTCAGTATATATACACATATATCAGAGGGAAACCAACTGTTGTATCCACGATGCTAACCAATGCTATAATGGAGTACATTGAATTGATCACAAGCTCAACATGAGCCTGCAGTGTGATGTGGCTATGAAGAAAGCCAATGCAATCTTAGGATGCATTAACAGAAGCATTGTGTCCAGATCACGGGAGCTGGTAGTTCCGCTCTGTTTTGCTATGGTCAGGCTTCACCTGGAGTACTGTGTCCAGTTTTGGGCACCACACTTAAGGAAGGATGTTATTTTTAATAAGTATTTTATTGATTTTTGCAATACTACGGGATTTGGGGAAAGGTTACTAAATCCCTACCTCTAAATTCTATAGGAAATGGGGAAGGGAAAACTAATACAACACAAACTACTGGAATGGGGGAGGGAGACTACCACCCTAACTCTAAGCCAGCTAATGGTTATAGGGAAGGGAAGACTAACAAGGTGACACGATCTGGTTACATAGGTCTATATCCCTGTCACCTAGTGATACAGCGCTGTTATTGCTTGTAAAAATTTAACAAAAAATAATAAAGAGTTGCATTAACTAGCTGGATAACAGAAACTGCATTATCAACAATTATCTTGGTTTTAGAGTCTTTTCTTCTTGCGTTTCTTTTTTCCTCGGGATTTGGGAGCGGCTGCTCCTTTCTCTGATTCTGATGTATCTGAAGAACTATTAGGTTTGTAACTGTCACTTGATGAATCCTGTGAGTAGAATTCTTCTTCATCTTCTTCTTCCTCCTCTTCTGTTTTAGATTTCTTGTGCTTATTGCATTGCTTGGAATTAAAGTATCTACAAACTTCTTCGCCTTAGGAACAGCGTCAATGTTGAATTTCTTATCTTTAAATCTGAAACTCAGTCCTTCGGGAAACGACCATCTATAAGAAATTCCTTCCTTCTGAAGAGAGAGAGTAATATCCCTGTAAAGTCTCCTCCGCTTTCTGATTTCAAAGGGGATATCCTTCAAGATTTTTATGTCCTCATTTTTGATTTTCAAGGGTTTCCCCTGTGTAGATTTCAGCACCAGATCTCTGGTAGACCATCTCATGAATTTCAAACATATTTCTTCCAGGAGTTTATTTTTTTTAATGAAGTCTGGATAAGTTCTGTAGGCCCAGTCCATCTCCTTCATTAAGTCTTCCTGTTTGTAATCCATTATTGGAGCCAAAGTCTCTGCTAAGAGAGCCTTCAAATCTTCGTTCTTTTCTTCTGGGATCCCTTGGAAGCATAAAATGTACATGGATCTTTCCAGCTGGAGCTGTATTAACTGAGTTTTATTGGAGGATCTCTCTTTCTCCACTTCATCCACTCTTTTATTAATACTCTCAGTCTGTTTTTTCCATCTTTTCTAACATCTTTTCAGTCATGGAAGTCCTTTTATCTATTTGGGACATTTGCTTCTGCAAATTATCCATTTTAAGGCTGAGGTTAGTCATCTGTTCCATTAGAGGGTGCAATGCGCTCACCAATAGTGTAGGCATATCTGCTGTTACTTCCTGGTTGTGGGAGGGAGTTGCTGGTTGGCTATTTCCGGTTTGTGTTTTTTTCTCCAGACCCGCCTTCCGCCCTCTCCCAGCCATAATATCATTAAAAAGTAAGTTTCCCAAAACAAAGTAAACATTGAGAGAATTTTACCCGCTTTGCATTATTATGCAGTTTTCAATTTCGTTGATATTCTGATGCATTTAGCTTAGTTCAGAAAGTTTTTAAATCCCGTTTTAAAACCACCTTACTTTAAGTGGGGGGGGATTCTTGGGTTTCCTCCCTCCCATGCCGCTTTGCACTTAGGCGCTTCTAATTGCTACCAAGGTTCTTGTAGATGCTTTTAATCACCTGAGCTTTGCTTAACTTATGCTTTGAAGCTTTGGAAGTCATTTAGAAGCATTTCAAAACTTTTGACCGTGTCTGCTCATACGGCAGTCATCTCTCGGCGCCATGCTGGCTCTGCGGCAATGGGACCTTTCGGGGAAGAAGGTGAGCCTCAATTCCTTGGCCATCACCATGGAAGAGGCTCTCCTCAGCTCCCCAGGCTGAGGATCTCCTACAGAGATCCTGGGTGGGTCCAAGACAAACTTGGACTCTTCCCGTCAGTCGAGTTTCGGCTCCCCCTCATCAGAGCGAGACAGGGTGCAGCCGAGCAGTGAGACACTTAAACTGGAACTCAGGAAGGATGTTGACAAGCTCGAGCGTGTCCAGAAG
Source organism: Gekko gecko (assembly GCA_029375565.1). NCBI lineage: Eukaryota > Metazoa > Chordata > Lepidosauria > Squamata > Gekkonidae > Gekko > Gekko gecko. The sequence goes on from JAPDNY010000005.1 coordinate 117,259,499, forward strand.
AGGGCGACCAGGATGGTGAGAGGGTCTGAATCCAAGTCTTATGAGGAAAGGCTGAAAAAGTTGGATATGTTTAGCCTGGGAAAGAGAAGACTTAGAGGGGACATGATTGCAGTCTTCAAGTATTTGAAGGGCTGTCATGTAAAAGATGGAGCAGATCTATTCTCTCTTGCTTCGGATTGCAGGACTAGATCTAATGGGTGGAAATTATAAGGGAGTCGTTACCAGCTAGATATCAGGAGAAACTTCCTAACTCTAAGAGTGGTTGAGCAGTGGAACAGTCTGCCTCGGGAGGTGGTGGATGCTCCTTCCCTGGACTTTTCAAGCAGAGGCTGGACGACCATCTTTTGGGTATGTTGTAGGTATGTAGGGCTATCTTTTGGCTATGCTCCTGCAGAGTGCAGGGGGTTGGACTAGATGACCTCAAGGTTACTTCCAACTCTAACATTCTATGAATTATCTTTAATATATTCCTTTTAAAACCAGCAGCTGGTAAAATTTACTTGGTATACTTGGTCAACCTGTTTTGTTCATCAAAGTATTAGGTCATCAAATCACCTATTATGGCCTGCTTTTTTTTTTTACAGGCCAACTAATTATATGGCCATTAATATAATTTCCATGCCAGTTAACCCTAATCAAACTCTAATCTCACATGTAAATATACAAAACAGAGGGCTGCAGGGTTAATAAAAAAAAAAAATCTTCCCTTCTCGCCTTCCTTTAATTATTCCATCTGTAACCAAACTTTTCATGGGATACTATATAATATGGCTAATCCATTAGTAGAATGCAATTCCAGTGCCTTTATTTCATTTCTTTGAAAAATGTATCTATTTTTGAAGTTTTCAAAGTTGTCCAAGCAGCTTACAAATAAAAACTAAAAGCCACCCACAGTTATATAAACTATTACTGGCATACAGCATAAACCCACAATAATATAAATACTGTTTAGGAGAGCTAAAGCAGTTGTTCATTTGTTCACAGAACAGAAAGGTCTTAAACTGATGTCTAAATGGTAGCAGGGCTGGTATCGTACAAAGGGCTCTGGGGAGCGCATGCCCCACACCAGGAAAGCACTGGCCTCAGTCACCACCCACTCTGTTATCCGTTAACCACAGATTATAATTTCCTAAATTATTTTCTTCCTAATCCTTTCCTTTCAGTTTTTTCTCTCTAAGATTTTTAAAATACATCTTCATCTTTTATCTAGCTCTTTCTCCAATATGTCTTTTCCATTCCTTTTTTTTTTACTGCTTGCTTTAGTATTATTCATAGCCCGAGATAAATAATCCAATAGGTAGGCCATGAGAGCAGTCAACCACCATTTTAAAATAAGATGATGAATTAGGTATAAAATATTTGTCTTAATATATGTTTTGATTTACTGGAATTCCTAGGGTCTCTGTGAGAAATAATCTGAGAGTTTCAGTGGATCTTCCTTTTCCTGGCCTGCCTTGTGAGGAATGGCTGCATTGAGAGGCAGGAAGAGATTTTCATCCTTGCCTCCTCTGTTACACCACAGTCTGCAGAGTTTTTGACTGGATCCTAACTTATTCTCTGTAAATGCCACAATCATCCTTTATATGTGTTGCCATAGCCCTAATCCCCACAAGTGGTCAGGAAATGGTTCATCCTAGTTTGGGCAGTAGCTTCCCTCCACCCTGCCTGAATGTATTGACTCTGGCTTCTAGTCAGACAGTAAAGCTGCATTGATGACTACATAGTGACCCTGTGAGTTTGAGGAGAAAAGGAATAAAGAGATAATGAGTTATTTTGCTTTTCTCTTACAGAATTTATATTGGATCGATAATTTAACAATGCATTTTTTCTGCTTTATTATACATATGTTATCATTTGTCTCAATGGGGAGCCAAGGTGGGGATCAAAGCATATCTTAAACTAACGCTAAATTTTGGCAGTGTCCACTGCTCCCCCCCCCATTTCATACACAAAAATGGGGTTGTAAGCACTAGGATCTCGCAAGTATCCAGTGAACTGGTTTTTCAATCAATTAATACCATTTTGTGCTTGTCACCCATCTAGGTTGCCATCTAAAATGTTAGCCTGGAAGAGTTAAGCAAGATCACTTGCCTAAGAGCAATCCGTCTGGCACACAACCACATCATGGCCTAAGCATACATTTAGGATCAAATTAGACATGGCTTTGTAGAATCGGGAAAACAGGTCTATTCCAGCATTTTTAAAGGGAAATAGCACCTCCACAGGCCCTGGTTAAGATCAGAGCCATGGTGCAAGAGTGTTTAATCTATTTTTTATTCTGCTCTTCCTCCAAGGAACTATGCTGCTGTACATAGATCTTCTTTGGTCAATACTTGTGAAATACAGTGACTGGCTCAAGGTCACCTAGCAAGTTTCATAGCAAAAAGGGGATGTGTTCCATCCTGAGTCTTCCAGATTTAATCTGATATTATAGCACACAGATTTAATGCTTCCCCACCAAGCAGTTTCAATCTGTTGTTGGCCCTGGAGGAACACAAGTAAAGAGAGGGAGCCTGTCCAGGGCTAGGACAAACTTGGGAAGGGTTAATTTTACCTGGCAAATTGCTGGAACAATTAAACCTGCATCTCCCACTCCTTGATCTGAAGAAGAAGAGAAGTGTTATCCACCTGATAGATTTAGAGGAATCTGAGATATATGAGACAACTAACCGTAAATTCTTCTGTTGAATGTAGAGGTGAAACACTCACCAGTGGCAATGGGTCAGCATTCACACTTGGGAATGATGAAGGAAGAAGTCATCATAATGATGTTATGCTGTGAAAAAGATTTGGCTGATGAGATAATCAAGTATGAGTGGGTGAGGGGAAACCTGCAGGCTTCCTCAGCCCCAAAAAGATGGTCAAGGGAAAGGTGGTATTATTGTAGACAAGAAAGGAAAATGTTAAGTGAACAATGGATAGAGAGCACCATATAGTTGTCAAGACATTCTCTCAATGTTCTCCAACATTGACGTAGGATTAGATGGTACTACTTGCTATGATATTATGAAAAACAAGATGTTGATATACCATAGCAGCAACTGGTACAGAATTATTCAGCTAATTATGAACTTCAGACCTCACAGAGAAAAGATACATCTAAGACAAATAGGAATCAGGTAGTGAGGTGTGTGAGGTTAGAGTGTTAGTTTAGGACTGGGGAGGCTAGGGTTCTAATCCTTGCTTAGCTATAAAGCTAAATCACATTTTTTCCCTGCCTAACCAACCTTACAGAGCTGCTGAAAGCATGAAATGAAGGAAGAAAATACTATCTAGACTGCCCCGAGCCCCTAGGAGCAAGAACGTAATAAAGTTAAAGTGGATGTTTCATCACAAAGTGGAAAAAATTGGGCTCTCCATGTATCATCGTGTTGATGAACTCTTGCCTCAGGTCATTTCACCTGATTCTGACCAGTTCCTGTCTTCCTCTGCTCAAGGCTCCAGCTGTGCTTTCCGTTCATGCTTGTTGTTGTTTCTCACATTTTTCACTCTCTATTCTTAGCATAGTCCTATCTGTCTATTTTTATGTTCTCAATGTGGTGTTCATGCTGCTGTGTTCTCCTACTATAGTCTCACAACAATGCTATGAGGTGGGTTACAGGGTTACCAACCTCCAGGCAGGATCTGGAGATCTCCTGGAATTTCAACTGTTTTCCAAAATACAGAGATCAGTTCCCCTGGAGAAAATGGCTACTTTGGAGGGTGGCCTGTATGACACTATACACTGCTGAGGTCTCTTGCATCCCCAGACCTTGCTTTCCCCAGACTCCATCTCTTAATCTCCAGTAATATCCCAACCTGGGGCTGGAAACCCTAGTACTCAGTTGGTCTGAAGAGAATGAGTTACCCAGCGAACCTCAAGTTGAGTGGTTTCTCCATCCTGTTCCACACTCTGACAAAGATGGTAGGGTGGGAAAGTCCTTTGATTATCCTACCCCTTGCCAGGTTAGTAAGGGATGCCTGTGATCTATAATACCTCACTTTCCTTTATCTTTATCCTGAAATGTGATACCACTGTTATATGGTGACTATTTTCTTCTGGAGTAGCTCAACAAATTGCTCTTGAATGAATAGACATGGGCTGTACACTGCCAGGCCAATCCACATCCCAGTTAAGCAAAAATAATTTGGATTTAACCTTGCATTGACTCTGGCAAGTGTTTCCCCTTAATTATTCCTCCAGTGTGCCAATTTTATAGTGTACATGAAGAGATTTTCTTAGTGGCTGTCCCACAGGTCAGAAACATCTTTCCTCTGGACACTTGCCAGGACTTGAGTGCTTATTAGAGGTTCTGCAATACCTTCTTATTTGGGCAGGCTTCAGGGGAATTAAGCTTTATATGGGGATTTTGTGGAGGTGAAGTAACTTTAGGCTGCAACCACCAATACCAACACTACCTCTCAGCACAACCATAGATATGTAGTCGGCTGAAAACAGAAAGGCCTTGTGAATCTTTTAAATGAGAGCTGCAATTTGAAGTATATGCTACTGACAATCAGCCATTTCATAGGCAAAGGTCTACAGTGAATTTCCACAGTCTCTTCCTTATTTCATCTACAGCAAACATCACCACAGATCTGGATAGATTCTCCTATTCCAGATTCCAACAAATTCTGAACATTCTTCCTCTAGAACAGCAATAACCTTTCAAGATGCATCTGTGTTATGTGATCAAGATCTAGTTATCTTTTCCATGGGCAGGTCTTAATTTTTTAAATAAAACTTGGCCTAGTCCACCCATGTACATGAGGCTTCAGATGCTATGGAAAAATATTAGACAAAAATAATGTGTGTTCCAGTTGCCAGCTTCCCAATGAAACCACCTGACTGAAACCAGAGCAAATAGGTGAATTTATAACTGCCACTTAATGGTTTAGATTTAAATTCTATAATTCTGATAGGTAGCCCTTTTTTTTTTACTTTGGGACCAGCACAGAGGTTTAGGAGTGATGTAGTAGGCAGGAATGTAGCCTTGAAACTTTTGCAAAATGCAATTAAAAATATACATAATTACCAGCGAAGTCACTTAGCAAGAGAATGCGCACCGGCACTGCTTTGGGAGCCTGCACTTGATTTCCTATGAAAATTAATCGGCTATCAAACAATCTTCAGCCGCTGAGGATGATTATAAAAAGGGAAGAAAATGCCCTTTGTGTAGGTGAAATGTGTCGTGGACTGTCATCGTAATATACCTCAGTGAAATGAAGGTTAATTCTGATGTACAACCTGCATGACAGTCATTATCAGTGAATCATGAAAATAAATTAAGCTACTGAAATAGATACGTTCTTTTCTCGTACACAGTGGGTATCCTGTGAGGAATGGACAGATGAACTTTACGGATTATTATTGGAAAATAGTGTGGAATTCAATTAATACACCTAAAGACACTTTTATAGAGGGCAGTCATAATTTAAATGACAGCAGGAAGTAATTTTGCTGGATGTAAGTCAAATTTCCAGAATTTCATGTTCTACATTATTAATTTAAAAACATCTTTTTAAAAAAGAAAGAAACCCTGTGCTGGTTCCTAAAAGAAGAAGACCCTTTTGTTCAAAGTTTCCTTAAACTGAAATAATTTTACATAACTATTCTGGCCTTTTCATTGCAAAATTAAGTCTCCTTCCTCATTGAGAATTAGAATGAACCAGGGAATGTGTCCCTTAAAGATTCCCTGTGTTTTTCTGTATTTAATGCCTCCAGGTTCCTTCCCGATAATGAAATTGGTTCTCTAAATTTGCTCTGAAAAGCAAATAGATGATAATTTTTTTTATGTGGAAATTCTGGGAAGAAAATAAATTGAGGCACTAAGAATAGAGTAAATGGCAACCTTCAACAAGAAAGGTTAGATTTAATCCAAGCAGGCATCTGACAAGTTGCTGTACACGTTGAATCCATATCAGTGTGACCCTACCACAGACCTCCTTTATCCATTAATCTACACTTCTTTTAGCAGGGAGCTGAATTAGCTCACTGTCAGAGCATTGCTTGCTGATTAGCGTACATCATTCTATAGAGCAGAGAGAAAAGAATCACCCTCCTTCATTTAACTTGACTGTCCTACAAAATGGTCCTAATTCCCCCCTCTCCCAAAAGCAACAAGTTCATATTTAGAATATTCATTGCAGTACTGCCCTCTATATTTATGTTGAAGAGAACCTACCCAACCCTGACCGGCCTTCAGGAAAGAGGGATTTTTTTTCCCTAAAAAGAAAAAAGAAAGGGGGAAAAATGGCCAAGAAGCTAGACACAGTAACAGGAGGCACTTTTGAATTAAATGGACAAGCTTAAGCTATTTGCATTAACATTCTTCTATTGTAATCTTCTGAGGGAAACCAAAGCAAAGATATATTTATTGTGACACAGTGAATGACAGTGGTTTAAATTATTCCTTATTGTTTATTTCAAAGTGAGGTTAGTGAAAGGTTGAGGGCTTTTTATTTCTCCTTTTTGCCTTCTTTTTTTTGGCGGAACACATTTTAAAAATATTATAAGCTTCATTTGTGTGCTAGCCTGCTCTTTATTGAAAGGGCATGTTTTAAAACCTTGCCAAGGGAAACAGCGATATTGGGGAGAAAAGGAGGGGGGAAAGGTAGGGAGGTAATTAAGTAATACTGAAATATATTTGTCAATCAAGATGATTTAAATAGAGGAAATAGACACATTTTAAATTTGCATTTAGATAATTCCTAAAATATAAAATAAATATACATTTGGGGGGATATATTTTTGGAAAGAGATGCATGCTAAATAAACTGCAGTAAAACTACTGTACAATACTTGAACAGAGCTCACATGTGCTTTCTAATCAGTTTCATGCTGTAGCTTTTGTTGATAATCGCAATTTTTTTAAATGTTCAAAAAAAAAAAAAAAGAAATAGGTGACCTCTAAAAGTCACCAGTTAGGTAATAAACTTTACATATCAAACCTAAGTATAATGGAGCATTTAAAATCCATTTCATCTTTGCCTGACTAAATGGAAATATGATTTATTTAGATCAACAAATGTTAAATGCATATGATTAGAAGAGATCATAAAGGCTGTAGTGTGTTAACTCCTCATTCAGGTAAAGTTTTTTAAAAAGTGCACATCTGAATAAGGTTACCTGTAGGAAACTTTACATGTATAAACTAGATGTTAAAAAAATCTAGATCTAAAAATAAGGGAAATTATGCAGTACAGTCATGATCCAGCACCTAGAATCACATGTATGATAGATATGAAATGTTATAGTTTGCTATTTCCCCTTTCCAACTTCATTATTTTTCTGAACTGCCAACTTCCCAAAGCACTTTGCAGTTTTAGGAATTATATTGTGGATCAGACTCTTTTCCAACTGTGCCCTGCTCAACAGCAGTCCTGCTCCCTCGTTCCCAAAATCCACTAATCAATACAATGCCCCTGAACAAGACATGATACATCATTGTGGCTATGCATACGACCTGTCAATAAATGTCTCCTCAATCAATTAGATATGGTGTTGATCTTATGGCAAGGGAAAACCATATAAATTGAAAATGGTATAGTATCATGTATCTGGTAGAGGGTCTGTAGCAGTAGTTCAATGGGACTGGCCAGGTGGGTTTGTCAGAGGATATGACGGGAACTGGGGCTAAACATTATGTTGGACTCCCCATTTATATTGACCAGGTTGCTCACAATACATATCTAGGCAGTAGGTACTTATTTCAGTATTTGCCATCAGCTCTCTCAAGAAAGGATGGTGCAAGTTAGCCCAATCTCATCAGCTCTCAAAGCTAAGCAGGGTTTGCTGTGGTTAGTACTTGGATGGGAAACCACCATGGCAGTCCATGGTTGCTATGCAGATGCAGACAATGGCAAACCAGCTCTGTTCATCTTGTACCTTGAAAGCCTTATGGGATCACCATAAGTTGACTGCAACTTTTCAGACACCACCTCAAGACTTCTGTGTCTGTTTAATTAGATTGCCCAGATATCAGAATCCTGGGTGCTAATCAACATTCTGGCCCAGGACAGACTGGCAATTTGCCCCGGTAGCCAGTCGCGGCAAAAAAACCCCGGATTAAACAATACCGGGTTTTCCCGTCCACACAGCGGGGGCCACTGCCGGAAGATACGGGACGGAGGCACGCGGGAGCGTTCAGACTGCCGCACCAGAGGCGTGCTATATTCGCCGTTTCCCCATTAATTCGGCTGTGGGTGTATGTGCGCATGAGCGCATTTTGCCGATTTTTTTTTTGCCCTGCAACGCCGGCACCACATTGGGCAGTGGAGCGGAGTGCAGTCAATCACACCGCTGCTGCCTTATGCCCAACGCGTGTTGCTCCCGGCTTTTCGGTTGCGCGTTCAGACTCCCCGGAAGCAGAGAAATGCGCGACGAACGCAGGCTTTCAAGATTTGCAAAGGCTTTTATCAGGTGTTTTTTTAATCCGGCAGTGAAGCGCAAGAGCACCGGTAGGCTACAGGTGGGGGACGCCAGGCAGATGTGCCTGTGTGAACGTTCCATTTACTCCGGTATTGAATCGTTGTCAGCCCGGGTCCCATCCCGGGGCAAATTGCCAGTCTGTCCTCGGCCTCTGTATGTATTTAGAAAAAAGAAGAAGGGTTGGTTTTTATACCTCACTTTTCACTACCCAAAGGAGTCTCACCTTCCCTTCCTCTCCCCATAACAGGTGGGGCAGAGAGAGCTCTGAGAGAACTGTGACTGACCCAAGGTCACCCAGCTGTCTGCATGTGGAAGAGTGGGATATCAAACCCAGTTATCCAGATTAGAGTCCACCACTCTTACCCACTACACCAAACTGGCTCTCACGTTTAGGGTTCCACTTAGGCATTTGTTCATCATCACCTTAAAGCCTGCTGTTATTCTTCTCATACAATGTACCAGACTTGTGACTATATACTAAATGAAGAAAAAGTACATGATTATAGCAGATGTGATACAGTTACCTCTACAATGCCAGTTATAGTTGGACTGGTCATTTGGTCCATTGGCAAGTATGGATGCCATGGATTTTGTGGCAAATATATATTTAACAGTCAAACAGTTCAGCTTATCATGTCCAGCTGTAACAGTCATGCATGAGCTCATAATCAGGTTTGTTTGATTTGGCACCCAGTGACACAAATGTCTGCTGAACACCCCTTCTCTGGGTTTTTGCAATTCATCCACTTATGTGAGAACATTCACACATGAAAGGTTGATTGTGTTGTACAGTACTGTTGTTGTTGTTGCTGTTCAGTCACACAGTTGAGTCTGATTCTTTGCAACCCCAAGGACCACATTACGCCAGGCCCTCCTGTCTTCCGTCATCCTCTGCAGTTTAGAAGAATAAGAAGAGAAGAGACTGGATTTATACCCTGCCCTTCACTTGGAGTCTCAGAGTGGCTTACAAACTTCTTTCCCTCCCCCTCCCCACAACAGACACCCTGTGAGGTAGGTAGGGATGAGAGAGCTCTAAGAGAACTGTCCTTGAGGGAACAGCTCTGACAGAACTATGGCTTGCCCAAGGTCATCCAGCAGCTGCAAGTGGAGGAGTGGGGAATCAAACCTGGTTCTCCCAGATTAGAGTCCACCCACTTAATCACTACACCAAACTGTCTCTCTCTCTATATATATATATATATATAGTCAGCGACGGTAACAACACAAATGCAGTAGGATTGGTTTGACATCGACCTGAGTTCATGGAGGAACAGCAGCAATATTAGTAACTGAATAAAGCTTCTTGTTATTCCAACACTTAAAAGACAATGGACAGATAATGCAAATAGGTTTAGGCCCAGTTAGGTGCTGGGTGATATAAATTTACTATATACACTTAAACCAAATTAAAATGCTATTGAGTATACATATATATGGATATAAAATGGATGAAAGGTGCACAGAAATTGGTTCCCCCCCCAAAGTTATTTTATTTTATTATTAATCAAACAAGAAATCAGTAGCTCATTTATAACAAGATAACAAGAAAAACAGTAGTAACAATAATAGCAAAAGTATTTAAACAAGTTTTCATACTATAGCCCACCTGTTATTATGATTAATATTGGCTCAAACAAGGCAATGTCCAATCTAATAAAAAAGAAAGTTCATGTATTTCCCAGGTTACTCATACAAGTCTTTTAGATTTGAGGAAATATACCCAAAAAAGGGAAACCATTTTTCAAGAAAATTGTTACTCTTTGTAGGTGTTTCAGTTATAATCAACTGACTCGCAATCTTATCAGCAACAACAATATCCCATATTTTAGAGACCCATTCTTTTAATGTAGGGATCTTCTTAAGTAAACACACTGAGATCAATAGCCCACTGGAGTTGTAGATCCTTTAAGAAAGAAATCTATTGTCAAATTTATGTTAATGTAGGTGGAGATCATAAGTTTGTCCCCATGGAGAGCATTAACTATTGCAACTTTATCATCATAGTAATAGCAAAAATATAAATGTGACCTCTAAAACTGATTTCCTACTTAGCTGTCCTTACTCTCAAAGGTTAAGGTGGTAAACTCAGAATGCTCCTTACATTTATTCATATCTCCTATCCCTTCCTATTCCCAGTTAGATAAGACCATTTAAAGATGTATAGCATTTTTGGAGTTGGTCAGACTTTGACAGGTAATCCCATTTAGATTTCCTCCAGTAGAAGAAATTTATTTCAATGGGCTTAGACTGGAATAACTTTATATAGGACTAGGAACAAAGCCCGTTGTGGAGGAAGACAACGGTCCTTAGCACGGCACAACTCAGGCATCCCCTGTCTCCTGCTCTTCCTCCCACAAGAGGGAGCGGCTTGTGAGCAGCAGCCTCGGGCTCAGTGGCACGCTGGCCTCTGTCCAGTGAGAACCCAGCCAGCTGCCAGCAGCAGCAATAGGAGCGGGCTCGGCCTGAGGCACCCCCCCATGTGCTGCAGTGGCTGGCATGCCTGTCATCTGGTCGCAGCCCAGCAGCAACCTGTAGCTGGGCTCGGGTGGTGGCGGTGGAAGGAGCATGCCGAGGCTGCCCCCCCCACTGGAGTGGCCAGCTCATCCGTCATTAGGTTGCATGCAGCCTGGGCGGCAACGTGCATTCGGGCAAGGATGGCGGCAGCAGCAGCAGGATCAGACCGGGCCCCCCGCTGGAGTGGGCAGCCCATCCATCATCAGTTCGCGCACAGCCCAGCTGCCTACATGAGCTCAGGAGTGGCTGAGGCCCCCGGCCACTGGAATGTCTGACCCATCTGTCCGCTCAAAGGAGAGTGAGGGCAAGATGCCAGGAGCCACTTCTGTGGGTGGGACCACGGCCATAGAGGCAGCAATGCAGCGAGTGGAGACAGATGCCCTGTGACTGACACACCCGCAGGCCAACTGATTTTGGCATGAATCGAATCTTGCCACCCCAAATCAGCTTTATAATATAGGAGAGATTGTACTAATAGGCTTTCACTCCCATTTTACTGAGCTGATATGGTAGCTGCTGAAAAATTGCTCATGTTTGGTTGAGTCTTATGTATGAGGTTCTAAATTATGTGGGATGTTCCTTCCCATACCAGCACCATCTTCTCTATCATTGTCTGGCACTGGCATGGGAAAAACTATTCAGGGAATAATTCTGTGTTTCAAGTTCAATTACCAATTTAACTCCATGTTTATTACTGGGGGTGGGGCAGAAAAGATGCAGAACAAACTGTTATTCAATTTTTTCCCTTGAGCATTAAGATATTCTAATGTTTAAAATGTGGTTTGTTACAATTTGAATTATAAACTGAGCCTGTATAAAGGGGCAGGAGGAAAAATGCACAGCAGAATGTAGTATCTGAAGTGTGAATTTTCAAATATTGTGTCTCTTCAGGATATTACTGAGGTCGCATGTGAGAACATCACAGAAGAGCAGTTTTCCATAGTAAAACTGCAATAAAATGAGCATCAATATTAACTTGAGTCTAAATATACACAACCATCTCATCATCTCATGGCAACACTGGGCCTGACTTTACATAAAAGAATCTAGATGATTTTTCTGATATAGCAGAAAGCAGTGGTTTCAATGACCCCCTGCTTTCTGCTCCCTGCAGCTTTTCAAGGGAGGCAGAAAGCAGGGGTTTCAAGGGCACCAAGCTATTTGGTTTAATTGGCTCAGATCCATTTAAATCAAACATTGCTTTACTAGCCACAAACTGACCAAAGTTCATGCCTTACTTTAGTTCATCAGCTGGTTTGCGCCCATCCCTACCTGTGAGTCAGCATGGCCTTCAGAACCCTGCCACATGGTCCCTGGAAGTTAAGACATAAGAACCACAACAGTGCTTTGCTCATTGGCCCCTTGGCCTCCTGCTTTTCCACCAGATAGTGGACTGAACCTGCTGGTGTGAGCTGTTAAAAGGGAACAACTACCAATCCATCTAGCTATCCAGAATGCTATGCAGCAGTGAAAAACAACCCTCCAACTTAAACTTTAAATCACTCATGAACTGATATGAACTGGGTCGGTTTACGAACCAACCTCCCCATTTGTATGGATTCATGGTTCAGTTCTGATTCAGCCATGAACCATGAACTGAACTGCAAAAATGTGATTCATGCCCAGCCCTACTCACAGGCCTTCCAGCATGATGAGTATGGCTGTTCTGAGAAGGCCTGCTTTGCAACTTTAAATAGTATGTTTGGTGAAGAATGAGAAGCAACCACAGCCCTGGTCCACAGCTCGAAAATGGGGTAGAGCTGTCCAAATAAGGACAGTGGAATCTTAAAGACTCAAACTCAAGTACAGCCCTTAGCTCAGCACAGGTAGGCTATAAATCTAATAAATACATAAATAAACAGTTCAGACTTCAAGTGTAATGAATCTACCAAACTGCCCATCTAGTCAGAGTAGAAGTCTATACATAGTAGATACAAATGAGAAGAACATACCACTCTATAGAGTTTGTGTCCCAGAAACAACTGGAATGCATTAGTCTAACACCATGTGGCAGGACATATTGCCTTGCTTTATATGGTTTTACCTAGCATTAACTCCCCTCAGTCATCCATTCCTAATTTTATGCAGATAAACCAAACTGTATTCAAATAACTAACCCTTCATTTTCCAACAAGAATTTCAGAAGACTGAGTTCACTGTTGGGGAAGAGTTATGGCTCAGTGATAAGGAATTTACTTTGAATGCAGAAAGCCTCAGGTTAAATCTATGGTTTGATATTTAGAAGTCCACTTAATGTTTTATATTAGTTCCAGGGTACCAGAGTCTGAGGAAGGGAAGGTGGCATGGTATAGCCCAATCTCATAAGATCTTAGAAGCTAACAGGGTTGGCACTTGGATCGGAGACCACCAAGGAAGACTCTGCAGAGGAAGGCAATGACAAAGTACCTCTGCTTCTCACTTGCCTTGAAAGCTCCTTGTTGGGGCCGCCATAAGTCAGTTGTATCTTGATGGCACTTATGTATGTATGGCAGTCTGGAGGGGTTCCATTCCTGGTTTTACTTATAGCTCTGTGTAAGAGGGAAAGGCAACTGCTGTGAATGACTTGGGTTCTTTTCTTTGTTTGTTCTGAATAAATTTATTCTTGATTTACTCAATACAATCCCCAGAATATTCCTGAATGATTGCAGCATCCAACACCTGGCATTTCCAGTTATGAAGATGAGATGGGAAGTGATGTGAAAAGACTTCTGCCTAAGACCAGGAAAGCCCCTGCTAGTCAGAGTAGACAGTGGCACAGACTTTGGTCTAACTCAGCATAGGGAAGCTTCATGTGTTTACATTAGCATAAGACTGAAACAGTTAAGGGTTATTGGTCTTTAGTTCCGGCAGAAATAACACAAAGATAGTACAGCATGACAATGTAATGCCACATGTTCCTTTTTATGTTGATTCTTGGCCAGCTGGATTCTTTGCAGTAACGCAAAAGTGTGATTTGGGAGTATGTTCTTATGTGTGCTAAACAGCCAGATGACCCCTAACTCATGACTGATTTGTGCTTGACCCTGGGTTTCCTCCTTCCTTTCCCCCTTACAGTAACTATCAGTGTGAGTCATTACAGGGAGTTAAAAAGCACTTTGGCTGTTTAATGCTGGGGGCTGCCATGGGAAATACGAAGAAGGCCCTGACTCTGACAGCTAGCTCTGCTGTGTGCAAGCGTGTTTATCAGCATTTGGACATGCACTGTGGTGTTCACATCAGGGGTCCAAGACAGACCCCGAGCTCTTTGTCTGACAGCCCAGTTCTTAAGCTCAGTGGTAGAGAATTTGCTGATATGGGGAAAAGTGGGGTAGACCCTGCTTTCTCTTCACACACAGTGAAGACCTGCTGAGCTTTGGATTGTAGCCACTGTGTATAAGCTGCATAAAGTCAGAAAAGCCGTTGAGTAATTCACAGATACTCTTTGGATCTTAGGCTAGACAAAGTAGCAAAATTAAAGCACTAGAGCCACCTTCTGACTGTAGTGATACTGCTTCATTCTGAATAGACACTGAGTTAAGAAGTTTAGGGGCAGTGTAAATGTAGTGTCCCATTCAGTCCTTCCCCTCTGGCTTCCTTTTGCTGGGTTAATTTATTTTTGATGTCATTGTCTTGCAGTTCATCTCTGGATTATTTAAATAAACTGCTTTAAGAGTTTTAAATTGCTTCAAAGTATGTTGGCAACACGGGATATGAATAAGTGTCCATGTGTATTTTTCTTTTCTGAAAAATTGGTAGAGCTCATGCATTATTTAGCATTTTCAAGCACATGTCCAAAGTTGTATGTAATTTTGAACGCATGTCCAAAGAGGTAATTGTATGTATTATTTGTATTTGTGATCAGTAATGTTGATCATGTTCTTTATTGTAGTGAGTAAAATTACTATAAATCTGTTCTTCCAAACTGGAAATTAATAGTGTTTACAGACAGTTTACAGACTGTTAGTGATTATAGTAATAAATTAGAATGCAGAAGCAGAGCATGAATTTGCATACTTGCGCACTGGATGGATGTTTTCTTGTGCACTTAGAGGGTTCAATCCAGAATAAAAAACATTTTATGCTGGAAGCCTCTTTCCATGTGCAGATTGCCCTTGTAGAATCATAGTGACTGGCTGCAATCGTGCTCATTGTTAAAACCCTCTCTGGTTTTATGTGGACATACCCAATACATTATGGCTATTATATGGAAACAAACTTAATTCAATTCAATGAAATATGCTCACAAGATTTGCCTTAATATAAGAGCTATGTGTGCATGGAAGAAGACGTATATTATCAGGTCCTATGCATACAAAACAGTGTTTCCAGCATCATGTACACTTCCCTTTGGTTGTGAATGCACCACTGAACATAAGAATGGTACAGTCAGCTGTGACAACACTGACCACCTGTTGCTCTGGAGAACACAGGCTGGTTCCAGTTATCTCTTCCCTCCCTCATATAATGAGTCCTCTTTGGGATGGAGATTCTTGAACAAGTGTACACAGCCCACAGCTACACTCAAAAATGTCTGGATCAGGGCCATGAGGAAAATCATAAACAGCTGCAGAACTTCATAGAATATGAACATCCATCCAGTGCACAAGTATGCAAATGCATGCTCTGCTTCTGCATTCTACTTTATTACTATAATCACAGTCTGTAAACTGTCTGTAAACATTATTAATCTCCAGTTTGGAAGGGCAGATGTATAGTAATTCTAGTGTCCTGGCCCCACTGATGGACCTCCTGATGGCACCTGGTATTTTTGGCCACTGTGTGACACAGAGTGTTGGACTGGATGGGCCATTAGCCTGATCCAACATTGGCTTCTCTTTTGTTCTTATGTTCTTAAAGCATAACAACAAAAGGATCAGTAATTAGTTTATATTTATGTCATGGTCAGTGTGGAATGAATTGCCTGGGAGGCTATATAGTGAGTATAATTTGAGGTGGGAGTCATTTTGTAATATTATTATAGGATTTACAGTTTTGTGGCACACTGGCGTAGATAATACACCAGTCAAAGATTGAAGCGGCAAGGGAGGGGGAACAATACCCCTTTCACTTCAATTTTGAATATAGTTTATTCTGCCAAGTACACCGTTTTTCTGTAATGTGAACAGGAAGTCTATCGATTTTTCAGTACTAATGTTTTTGGAGTTCCTAAATTCAATACAAGTTTTTTTCAAAATATTTTGCAGAGGGTGTATTTCAAAATGGATAAAGTTATGATGTTTTAACAGCTTCAGTGCTATAGTTCAATGGGGAAGAGAATCAAATTCAAAAATAACTTTTTAAGACAAATTATTATTGCACCATTTATTTTCTATGAACATTTCCCCAGTTCCCCGTGAAAAAGAGAAAAGGAAATGTACATTTTTTTTCCACTGTGGATGTCTGCACAACATTTTCCTTCTTTTCATGAAACTTAGGGAAAGGGGCACTGGGGATGGGGCAGCCACA